>CAUYLG010032234.1:0-88461 GCA_963573385.1 Cacajao melanocephalus
CACCCGGCGGAACCCCTCACCCGGCGGAACCCCCTCGCGCGGGCCAAACCCGCGGCCGGACCACTCCCGACGAGGGTCGGCTACCCCCGGGGTGACCCGAACGGGGGTGGGGGCCGGGGGGGGGGGGGCGCCCGGGAGGGGGGTCCGCCAGGTGCGGGGGTCCGCCGGGTGAGGGGTTCCGCCGGGTGAGGGGTTCCTCCTGGTGAGGGGATTCCTCCAGGGGTTTCCACCGGGTGTGGGGTTCTGCCGGGTGAAGGGATTCCACTGGGTGAGGGGTTCCGCCGGGTGAGGGGATTCCTCCAGGCGTGGGGTTCCGCCGGGTGAGGGGTTCTGCTGGGTGAGGGGTTCCGCCAGGTGAGGGGTTCCACCGGGTGAGGGGATTCCGCTGGGTGAGGGGTTCCGCTGGGTGAGGGGATTCCTCTAGGGGGTTCCGCCAGGTGAGGGGTTCCACCGGGTGAGGGGTTCCGCCGGGTAAGGGGTTCCGCCGGGTGAGGGGTTCCGCCAGGTAAGGGGTTCCACCAGGTGAGGGGTTCCGCCGGGTGAGAGGATCCGCCGGGTGAGGGGTTCCACCAGGTGAGTGTATTCCTCCAGGGGGTTCCGCCGGGTGAGGGGTTCCGCCGGGTGAGGGGATAGGGCTGGGCCAGGGGATTCTGCCCACCCAGCCCAGGTTCCCACAGGGATGTTGCTGCTCCTTTGATGGAAGGCTTGGGGCACGAGGGCTTCTGCAGGGAGATCCCGAATGGCCGTGGTGTGGGGCAGAAGCAGCCCTGTGGGGATTCAGCCCTGGGCCTGCACCAGGCATCCCAAGGGTCTGATGTGGGCTCCCCCAGGCCCCAGTTGGAAGTTCTACTGGGAAAGACCAGGCAGGGTTGCAGCAGCTTTAGGGGCAAAGACCTCCCATAGCTGATATCAACTCAGTGGAAGCTGAAAGGGACCTGCTTGGCCTGGTCCTGCTCTAGGCACTGCAGGTGGGAAGGCAGGCGCTTAGGGGGCACGTGCACAGCCTGAAGGCCAGCATGCCTGGTGGGAAGGTAGGGGGTCCTGGGACAGTGAGGCTGGGGCAGCAGTGGGCCCGAGGGGACAGGAATTTGGGAAAAGGAGCTGGGCTTTTAGTTTTAGTGCAGAAAGGAGTTGGGGAGCTCTGAGAGCATGGTCTGATTGGGTCTAGAAATGAGCCGTCTGGGGGGAACTGGAGTTTGGGGGGCCACAGGAGACCCACGCATTGCAACACTCAAGGACAGAGGTGGTGGGGAGTGAGGGGCAGCAACTGACCTCATCCAGGGCAGGGTGGGGTGAGCTGGGGCTTCAGTACCCCTCAGGAGCTACGTGGGGAGGAGTTAACTTGGAGCCGGAGGGAGGAGTGAGATCCTGGCAGATGGGGACACAGGACAAAGTCATCAAGATGAGAGCCTGGCTGCCTGCAGCCTGGAAGGAAGGAGCAATTTGGTATTGCTGGAGCATGACTGTGGAGCCAGGCTGAGGGCCACGCAGACGAGGGAAGACGGAAGACGGGCTGTGGCCAGGGCGCGGCGGGACCCCATCTCAGTCGGGAATACAGGCGGGAGGGGCCCTCGGGCCTCGGCCAACCGCAACAATGACAGCGCAGCCCAGCCCCACCCTATCGCCATGACGTTGAGCGGGAGGATGGGAGCCAGGCCTCCCCCGCAGCCTCCAGGGCACACCTCTGCCCTTCAGGAACCTGCTCAGCGCTCTCTGAGCTCAGGGCTCCTGCGTCCCCAGCCCACCATGGAGCTGGGAAGGGTTTCCTCCCGACACAGGGGCCCTGGAGGCTGTGTCCTCCCCCAGCCCAGCAGGGCCCCATGGGCATCAGGGGAGCAGGAAGAGCTGGGCCCCGGTGGCTTCACATGGTGGAGGAAGGTCAGCAGGATGACAGAGGCAGGGCCCCGGGGCTCCACCCCTGACTCTAAGCGGATGCTTACCTGCTCCACCAAAGTCACCCTGTCTGAACTCCATCGGCAGGGCCACGACTTGCAGGCTGGTGGGGAGCCAAGGAGAATCCCACCTATCTGGAAGTGCCCTCTGGCTGCCTTGTTTAGTGGCCTTGAAGGAGGCAGAGCCAAGAGAGCCAAGCAGAGGAGGGAAGCAGTATCCCAGCAGGAGGGTTGCCCAGCACAGGCAGAGGTGAGGGGAGGAACCCAAGAGGAAGAGAGGGACCTTCAGCAGGGGAAACCCAGAAAGGCTTCCTGGAAGAGGCGGCATCTGAGCAAAGCCTCACAAGAGAGGAGAGGACCTGGGGACACAGAGAAGGGAGGGAGGACATGTCCAGGGGAGAGGACAGCATGGACAAGGGTCTGGATGGGTGTGATTTGGGGAAATTGAAGGCCTGGAGGGACAATTCTTTTAGCAGGGACAAGAAGAAGAACCAGGCCTGGCTGGCTTGAGGCAAACTGTCCTGTCATTTTGCCTGGGGGCCAGGAGTATGGTGCCGGGATGTGGCCAGACTCAGCTGTCACCAGCTTCCTCTCCTCTTTCTGCCCTGGAATGGGGTGGAGGGCAGGCATAGGGTCCCCCAGGTGGCCACGGGCTTTTCTGCATGTATAGAATGGTGGTGATGGTGGCATCCTTCCCAGGACTGAGATGTAGGGGGAGGGGCATCTCACCATGAGAACAGGATGCATGCACTGTGTGGTCCCTGCCTGGCACACCCTGAGTGTTCCATTCCCCTTCCCCACACACCAAGGACCTGCAGCTGGTTTTGCAGCCTTCAAGCCATTCCCTCGGGGAGGAAGACCTGTCTGTTGACAGTGCCACCCCAGGGTCCAAGCCCTGAGAGGAGGTGTGTCCTGGAGGCACAGGCAGAACCTGCGCAGTCTCCTGTAGGGCTCCAGGCTTCCTGGGGTCATCTCATCCTGAGACACATAGGGCCCAGGTGGCACCTGCTCCCCACGTGAGGACACCCATGTCCGAAAGGGTTGCCAAGGAATGCCAAGGAACACCAAGGCAAGGTCTCTGGGCAGCTCAGCCTCAGGGACCCAGGCCAAGCCCCAGTCCATCTGTGCAGCCAGTGGTCACCAGGCCCTTCTGCCAGCAGGAGCAGGAAGGTGGTTCCGTGCACCCAGCTGGAGGTGACACTGAGGTCATCCCCGGGGCCCACGTGCTCTACTGGCTCCTGCTTTGTTCTCAGCAGGGCGGCCCTTCTGTGGCAGGCTCTCAGTGGCATAACCCCCACCTTCCTTCACAGGGGAGTCCAAGGAAGAGAAGGGTGGCAGCCCCGGCAGGGCCTAACAGCCCTGGTTCAGCTCTTGCCCTCACCGAAACTTGCTTTGCGATCTTGGGCCCTCTTGCTTAACTTCTCTGGGTCCCAGTTTTCTCATCTCTGGGACGGGACGCCCCCCACACCGCAGGCTGGGAGTGAGAACTTCCAGCCCAGTGTTGTTACCTGGCTCATAACCACAGCGGGTCATCAGTGATGCTTAGTCAACGTCCTGTGAGAGAGCAGAGTCAGAGCCTGCGTCAAGTCACAACCCTGCCCCGGCTCACTGCGCCTGCAGGCAGGCCCCCCCTTCCCTGGGCCTCAGTTTCCCCTGGGACCTTTCTGCTCTGAGCGCCTTCATTCTTAAGAAACTCCACCTACCATGAGGCCCCCTGCAGAGGGTACCTGTTGGGGTGGGGTCTCCTTGGCAGGGGCTGGGAGGAGGACGCTGGCCTTGGTCAGGCCACCGGGGGCAGGGCAGTTGTTTCTGGCGGCTCTCAAGCAAACGCGCTCATCCCATCCTGCTTTCTGTTCACTCAGCGGCGCTGGGGTCATTTGCTGAGGGTGGACCTGGGACCGGAATTCCAAAGTCCAGTCCAGCCAGAGGTCAGGCCCACCGCCCCTACTGCTTCCCCTCCCCACCGTGTGCTGGGCATGGGACCCCTGCCCTCTTCTGCTCAGGAATCGAGGGGCCGTGGCCCCATTTTACAGATGCGGAAAGTGAGCTCGCAGCGGTGATCAACGTGCCCCTCGTGGCCAGGGCCAAAAGCTTTCCCTGACCTCTGCTGCCCCCTCGGGCTGACCCATGAGTGCTCATGGTGACTTTGTAGGGGGTACCAAAATGTGATCTTTAGCATTTTTTTCTCTGATTTATCATCCTCACTGTAAAAAATATGACAAATTAAGAAAAGCATAAAAGAAAAATTTTAAATCATCCAGCATTTCACCACACAGGTGTGGCAACGTTAACCGTTCATTGCTCGCGTTCTTCTCTGTGGCTGTCCGCAGGCAGTTATGTTTTAAACGGGATTACGCCGCTCTTTTTCGGAGGGCGCCCGTCTGCCCGTATCTTTAAGTACTCTTTGAAAGCCTGATTTCTGGGGCAGTATCAGAGCCTTTGTTGATGGAACCAGCCCCTCTAGGCAGAAGTCAGATCTCCCGCCTTGACCCAGGGTCAGTAGGGCTGCCCAGGCGTTTCTGAAAGCCCACCAGCTGGTCCCAGAGAACACCCAGGAAGGGGACAACCAAGCGGGCACTTGTCTGAGTCCTTGTATTTCTTGTGTCCTGCGGCAGGCCAGCACCCTAGCGGGGCCACGGTGGGCCCGTGCCCTTCCTCACACCCATCCGTCCAGCCCACACAGGCCACAGGCAAGGAAGGGCAGGGGAGTAGGGGCCCCAGGGCAGGGTGAAGTGGACCCCAGGTACCTAACATCCGCCAGATCCCACAGCCTACAGGACACCCCCTACATCAGCCATCAGGGCCTCCTCCTGACCAGCCAATCCTGCACGCCAGGAACCAGGCCTGCAACAGACTCAGAGCTGGCAGGGAGGGGGAGCTCGCCCCATCAGTCCCCTCTGAGGCTGAGACATGGAGGCAGGGCTAAGGGTAGGCCCGCCGCCCCGCGGGGAACGACTGACCTGAGGGGCTGCTGCCACTCCCCACAGTGGTGGGATAGGACGCTCAAAATAGAGGCACGGAGTGAGTGACCAGTGACCTTGCCACGGTGGGACTTGGTGCCACCGCTGAGCTGGGACCCTTCAGAGAGAGCAGCGAGGCTGGCAGGTGCACAGGCTGGAGCCCTTCTCTGGTACCAACATTCCCCCAACCCCTACCACTTTGTAGATGACAAGGACTTTTCCTGGCAGGGGGTGGGGACCAACTCCCCATCTCTGGGTCTCAGGTGAGGGGCTGTGGCTGTGCTCCTGACGGTGGGCCCTGCATGGCCCCTGGCCCTACCCACCCCCACCTGTTCTGAGCAGCTCTGTCCTCTTTGCCCACAGGCTGCGCAGCCCCTGGGTGCCCTTGTGCCTCGGGCAGCCCCGAGTCCTGCAGGGCCGGCTGGCCAGGTCCTCGCCCTCGATCTGGGACAGGTAACATACCTGCTGTCTCCCCTGGCTCCCTGGTGTCTCTGCGTCGGTCCCCAGACATCTGTCCAGTGTTGGCATCCAACTCCCCGAGACAGATAGGGAGGCCCAGAAGATGAAGGTGAAGGTGAAGGTGGGGGCCGGCAACACAGCCTCACAGCGCCCAACCCAGCAGCCCAGCCAAGGGCATCATCCTTGGGCTTGGGCCCCTGCCAAGTGGCCAGAAGGGGCTCCCGGTGGAAGGCAGAAGGGAGGTCCCTCGAGGCCCCACCATGTACCAGGGGAGCTGGGCACTCACCCCGTTCAGGGAATTCTCACAGGCAAGGAGGGAGCCAAGAAAAGCACTTGCACTCGTGCACACGCACACACACACACACACATACACACGCACATATACACACACGCACACACACACGCCACACATACATACACGCACACACACACATACACATGCACACATACACACACGCACACGCTGCCAGTTTAGGCCCAGATCCTGGTGTAACTCACCAGGCAGAAAGCTCAGCAGGGCACCCCAGGTCCCCAGGCCTGGAAAGGTGGCTCTAGCCTGGAGGGCGTGGCCCTGGCTGCTCTGGGCACCACACCCCTCCCTGTGTGTCTGCTAAGGAGCTGTTTCCAGACGCTGGGGACTCCCTGACCCAACTCAGCACTTGCCAGGCTACCTTTTCACCCAGGGCAGGGGGCAGAGGGCTCTGAGCCACAGGCCCCCAGCGGCCTCCCGAGATTCCCAGTAGCCTGTGCCCCCACCCACACAGTGCCACCTCTGACATTATCCAATGTGTGGGGGGTGCTACTACGTAGAATGTGGACCAGTGATAGCCCTGCCCCCCATCTGGGTGCACCATCCCATTCTGCAGATGCAGAGACTGAGGTGGCTGTGGCCCAGCAGGACTCTGGTTAGTGCCTGGTGAGGGGACACTGGACAGGGAAGGAGGCACTATCTGGGCAACTGCAGACCCTAGGTGCACAGCCTGGACCGGGCAGAGGGGACACATTCAGAGGTTCTGAGAAGCTGAACCCCCAGGACTTTGTGACAGGGCTGCGAGGGGTGAGGGGTAAAGAGGGGTCACCATGGCCACCCCCAGGGTGGGGGCGTGGAGGGCAGTGAGGGTGTGGTGGATGTGGCTGCATTGGACGGTTGGGTGTTGAGATGCCCGAGGGCCGGGGCGGTGGCTGGCCGTGGTGGGGGTATGGAGCCTGACAGATACCCCGCTGGAGTCGGATGGAGGCCTGGGAGGGTCCTTGTGCAGGCAGCATGGAGGGGGTTCGGCCTGAGCATGCAGGAGGCGGGTGCAGGTGCAAACCAGGGCCCCAGGGAACAGCCCAGGCGAGGTCAGGAGGGACCTGTGATGTGACGGAGGGAGGAGCAGAGGTGGGGAAAGATATGGCAGGAACCAGGGGGCGGCCAAGCTCCGGGCATCAGCTATGCCTGGAGGCCGGGTACGTGTCCAGGGTCCGACGCCTGCAGCAAGCGGACCCTGAGGCAGAGAGAGGTTCGAGAGTCAGGGGCTGGGGGCACTGCTGGCCCAAAGATTGGTTGGGTGTAGCAGGTGGGTGGGTGTGAGGGACTTGGGGAGGGGAGCAGTATTTACAGGCTGGTGGAGCAGGGAGTCGACGCTGTGTCTGGAAGGCCATCCAAAGGCCAGGGGTAAACTGAGGCTCTGTGAAGCTGACTTGTGAGATGTCTGCCCCGAGCCCACCCCACAACCCCTTCATCCTCCCCTCCCACGCCTGCCCCGTGGAGAATCTCTGCCTAGTTCACTGCCCGCCTCCCTTTGCACCACCCCCACACACACAGGCAGGATTTGTCTTACTCCTGGCTGTGAGGTCTCAGACAGGTTGCTGGCTCTGACAGGTTAGAGTAGGGGCCTCGGGGTGCTCAGGAGGGGCAGGGTTGGGTGAGGGGGCACAGTGAGCTGGGGGTGCAGGTCTCAGGAGAACAAGGGCCTGAGGCTGGTCAGTGAGGCCTGGGGTGTGGCTGGAGAAAGGGCGAGGAGTCGGGGCTGAGGTGGTCGCATGGGTGGATGGATGATCCCCCTCACCGCTTCCCAGGGCTGGGGGTACACTGGCAACTCCTGCAGGGAACAGTCCACTTCAGGGGCTGCTGCCCAGCCCACTATGCCTGCCCTGGGGGCCCTGGATGGCATGGGAGTCCCCAGGAAGCTGGCCATCTCCCTGCAGAGGACAGGCCTGTGCTGGGAAGCAGCTGGGACCTGTAGCTACAGGGTGCTAGAGGTGGGGCGGCCACGGGAGGCTGCCTGGAGGAGGCGGAAGGAAGCCTGAGCACAGTCACAGAGAGCGCTCCCCGAGGCAGACCTGTGTGGGTGCCGGTGGCACTCTGCCTCATGCTTCCCTCTTTGCTTGTTACTCTACATCCTCTTGTGGGGACTGACTCTTGGGAAGACCCGCCCCACCCTTCTCTGAGGTTCTCAAAAACGTAAGCAACTCTTTATTTTTATTTATTTTTATTTACTTTTAAAAATATAGCCCTGGACAGGAATCCAAGGCTGCTTGCTGGAGGCTTGCTGGGTGTGTGCCTGTGACGTCACATGGGTTTACTCACAGGGCGCAGACAGAAGATGCCTCTGCTTGGGGCTGGGGGACAGTTGTGGCCCTGGTGGGGCTGGGAGGAAACCTCCTGCCTGCCCTCTGCTCCCCTCACTTGGGTTTGGGTTAGGAAGGTCGGGAAGGTCACAAGAACGTGGGCTCTTGCCGAGGGTCCCACAGCACATGGGGGCAGAGTCAGGGTTCCAGGCCCTTCCACACCTCAGGTTTCCTGCGTGACACCTGGGGCTTCTGTCCTGCCCCATCTCACAGGATGGTGTTGGCCCCAGATAGCCCCTGGGCCGTGCACTCATTGCGAGGAAAGAACTGCCGCCTCCGCGCAACCCAGCCAACAGGAAGTGTGGCCCCTGCCCGGGGGAGCTCCCAGCCGCCCCTGCTGGAGGCCCCCACACCACCCTCCTGCCTTTGCACAGCTTTAGCGCATGTGAATTGTCGGCAGGCAGTTCGAGAGAGTGGGTCTGTTTCCTGAGCATGTGTGGCTCTATAGCCTGGGGTCCCACCTCCAGGAGCTTCCATTCTAGGGGAAGACAACGGAGCCTCAAGAGCTGTCTGGGCCTCTGGAAGGCTTCCTGAAGGAAGGGGAACGTGAGTGAGCTTGGGCCTTGCCACGTTTCCCGTGCTGCGTGCAGCCTCACTGGCCATGGTGATGGACACTGCCTGGGCATGGGGCATTGCCACCAACCCTCTCTCTGGCCCAGAGAGGTGATCCAGATTGCCAGAGCCACACAGCCAGTTGGGGGAAGGCAGGTCTGGTCTTGGGTGTTGCACGGCCGACTCTGGGCCTCAGCGATCCCACCCTAGCACTGTGGAGGTGCAGGAGTGAGGGCCCCTGTGCCACCAGGGGCCAGCTCTGTGACAGACAGCCTGGGTGCTGATGGGCACTCTTTATACCTTGGTCCTTTAAATCACCCCCAACGTACTGGCCAAGTTCTGGGGTCAACTACTCCTTCAGCGAGCACCTGGAATTTACCTGTGAGGGGGGCACTGATGGAGTCTGAGGAACTGCCAGGAACTGCCAGGACCAGACGGGCGCAGGGTCAGAGTCCCTGACTCTAGGGCGCCGCGGTCTCCAGTGACGCCTAGGAGGGTGTGAGGGTGTGTGTGTGTGTGTGTGTGTGTGTGTGTGTGTGTGTGTGTGTGTATGCGCGCGTGCGGGTACCCGCGTGTTAGTGCGGCACGCCCGGGCTGGCCCGCGGGCCTCAGTTTCCCCCGCTCAGCGCAGCGGCCCGGTCCGCCGCCGCCGTGTCGTTGCAGCGCGCTGCAGGAGCAGAAGGGCGAGCTGCGCAAGCGGCTGTCCTACACCACACACAAGCTCGAGAAGCTCGAGACCGAGTTCGACTCCACGCGCCACTACCTGGAGATCGAGCTGCGGCGCGCGCAGGAGGAGCTGGAGAAGGTCACCGAGAAGCTGCGCAGGTGAGGGGCGGGGCGCGGGGGCGGGGGGCGAGCGCTGGGCCGGGAAAGCCGTGCGTGGGGGCCCTGGAAGCCGCACGCTGTGCTCCTCTCTCAGCCTGTTGACCCGAGGCTGATGGGGAGTCCAGAGGTTCTGGAAGGGGAAGCTCTTCCTCCTACTTTGGAGCAGCCGAGCTAGGATTTGAACCCCGCAGATCTCCAGACCCAGACTTGTCCACCCGGGTCCCAGTCATGATCCCCTGAGTCCTGATGGGGAAAGCTGTGTCTAGCCAGGAGAGGAACCGGTTTAGGGACCATTCCCTTGAGCGCCTGCGGGCCAATGAAGGGTCGAGCCACACGTGCCAGACTCCTTCAAACACAAAAGTTTTCTAAAAGCTTTTTTATCGTGCACATTTAGGATGGATATTTTTCTAAAATGTCGTATACACGTTCCCATCTTCTTAAACAGAACGTGCAGGGAGCATGCAAATTTTGCTGTTGGCTTGATTTGTTTGTGATATTTGTGGAGTATCTACTGGTGCTACCCAGGGAGGATTTACTGCGGGGGGTTGTCCTCTCCCAGCGGCCTCACCCTCCTGACTGTTTTGAATGTCACCCTCCATTCCTGTAGAAGCCAAGCTTGGGCAGTGCAGTCAGACCTCAGTTCAAGTCTGGGCCCTGCCAATTACTGTGTTTGTTAAGTAATTAAAGTTTCACTTCAGTTTCCCCATTGGCAAGACAGGGGCCATCACACGACACACAGGTGGTCTGAGTGGACGCCATCCCCAAGCCCCTCCCACCAGTAATGGAAGCTCCAAGCACCTGATTCCCACCCGGCACACGGCTCCACTCACCCTTCCCGGCAGAACCTCGTCTTGTTCACTGTGATGCTGCAGCCTCACCCCGGGGCCCCTCACATAGTTAGTGTTAAGTCTCTTCCCTGCTCATTCGCATTCGAACTGTCAACCCCGTCACAGGTTTGTAAGAATTGTGGGTCAAATGTGAGTAAACTGGCTCCTCCCGCAGATGGGACAGAGTCTCTTGTGAATAACAAGACTTCGCTTCTCATCTTCAGGGGCTCCCGGGGTGAAGGGGGAAAACGGTCCTAGACCCTGGCCTAGGATAGGCCTCTACAAGTTTGCTTTAATGGGATGTTTTCTGCTCTGTGCAGAGGGGCACCCATTCCATTCCACCAGGGTGAGGCTGGTGGGGTCAGCTCGAGAGGTCCCAGTTCAGCCCCACCCTGCTCAGCAGGCTGTGCGGCCGTGAGGGTCGTGGGAGGGCCAGGCCTGGCACCGCAGTGACCCCATTGCCTCCTGCTCCAGGATACAGAGCAACTACATGGCACTGCAGAGGATCAACCAGGAGCTGGAGGACAAGCTGTACCGCATGGTAAGGCTGCCACGCAGCACCCACTCCCCAGCCGCACACCTCCTTCCCTGGGAGAGCCACCCAGCAGACACCCCAGGGCCACTCAGGAGCTGGGACACAGGTCTTGCTGGTCCCACCCCTTTCTCCACAGAACGTGCAGGGTGGGGTGGGTGCTCTCAGGCTAAGGAAGTGCTAGGGTCCAGGGCTGCCCCGTGCTGCCTGAGCGGCAGATTTGAGCACTCCAGCCTGGGGGCGTGTAAGAGGGGCTGTGGACAGAGGGCATAAGCTGGGAACAGGCCCTCCAGCTCAGCCTGCCAGTCCAGGGACCCGGGCCCAGGAGGATAGGGAGGCCCAAATTCAGGCCCTGGGTGAGCCAGCGACAGTTTCCAGCCCCAACTGTGCCTCTCATGGGGACCCCACTATGGGGACCCTCACACCACCTGCAGATGACTTCAGTGGTGTTGCCATTTTCTCTGTGACTGCACTGCTGGGACACATGTCCAAGAGGGACAGGGTGAGGGCTTCTGGAGTCACTCTATCACTAGGATGAAGACGTTTCCCTTCTTTCTAGTTTGGTGACCGGCTCATTTTGTTTTTGAAAGCAACAACCTGCCCGCCTTTGCGGTGCTGTCAGAGAGGGGAGGTGGCAGGCCTGGGGGCTGGACCTGGCTCTGCCTGGGTCCCTGGACACGGGCCCTTTCCTTTCTGAGCCTCAGTTTCCCAATCTGTCCAGTGAGATGGGCTGGGCTCTGTGCCAGGCACAAGTCATCCGTCCTGAGTCCCCACTCCCAGCTCCTGAGGCAGGACACTCACTTCTGTGTTGCACATGAGAAACAGGCTCGGGGAGGCAGTGACACGCCCAAGGCTGTCTGGCTTGGCAGTGTGGGACCCAGGCATTGAACCAGGGTCTCACTGTGCTCATAAGCCCCGCACCCTTGGCCCTCCAAGTGTCTTGT
This sequence comes from Cacajao melanocephalus, assembly GCA_963573385.1. Lineage (NCBI taxonomy): Eukaryota > Metazoa > Chordata > Mammalia > Primates > Pitheciidae > Cacajao > Cacajao melanocephalus. Next base: position 11,605 of record CAUYLG010032234.1, read on the forward strand.
CATTCATGGCTGCAAGGGGCAACATGGGGGTGCAGTTGAACGACGGGGCAAGGCGCCAACCAGAGACCTCCTCCTCCCACCATCCCACCCGCAGGGCCAGCACTATGAGGAGGAGAAGCGCGCACTGAGCCACGAGATTGTTGCCCTCAACAGCCACCTGCTGGAAGCCAAGGTGACCATCGGCAAGCTGTCAGAGGACAACGTGAGTGCCGCGCACGCTTGGCCCACGGACGGCTGCCGGCGGGCCCAGGCGAGGGCTTCCCAGGACGCGCCGGGAGTCACATTCGACTCTCAGGGGGCCTGAGCCCAGCTGCTTTGGCCCAGCCTCAAGGGGCTGGTGCAGGGTACAGGTGGATGGACGGGCCGGTCAGGGCTTTGAGAAGGACCTGGTGCAGTTGGGGAAGGGTGGGGCTGCCTCGCTGGGGATGCCAAGGGTGTCCTAAACAGACCCTCTGCTGTAAGGACTTGAGCTAGAGAAGGTGGAGCCGTATTATCCCATTCAAGGCAAGGCTTCCTGACCCCAAGGCAGGGTCATGGCCACTCAGGACTCCCGCCCTTGGCCAGTCCCAGTGTCACATCACAGCCGTGTATGTGGCTGCTCAGGGGGCCTAATTTCGGGGACCTTGTGAGATGGGCCCAGTCGCCCCCCGCAGGCCCGGGACAGCTGCCTATGCATTCACGAATCAGCTTCTGCTCCTTGCCAGACCCTACTAGGCTCCAAGATTATGGTGTGAACAACACAGGCAAAAAACACACACACACAAAGAAACCTCTGCCCACGTGGAGTTCACATCTGAGTGGGGCAAGCTCTAGAGTGTGTTAGAAGTGTGAAATGCTGTATAGAAACAGAGAGTGAGGAACAGCACCAGGGAGTCGCCAACTGCAGGGCCTGCAGATTTCAAGAGGGTGCTTCTGGAAGGGGCTGCTGGGCCAGGACCTGAGGAAGTGAAGGAGCCACCACGCAGACATCTGTGGGAAGAGCGTTGCTTCCAGGCAGAAGCAACCTTAGTGTGCAGCTGTACCTAGATAACTTGCAGGACCCCAAAGAGGCCAGAGAGCGCCCAGGGGGAGGGGCGGCCAGGGTCAGAAAGACCATAGGAGGCGATGTTGTATAGGCTTCTCTCAGAGATCTGGGCTTCATTCTGAGTGTAGTCAAAAGCCATAGAAGGTTCTTAAACGGAGGAGCAACGTGATTACACGTACAGCTTCCCAGGGCCCACATGGCTGCTGTGCTGGGAACAGGCTGTGGGGACAAGAGCAAGAGTGGGAAGATCAGGAGGCAGCCAGGGCCTCAGTACAAAGGATGATGGTGGCTCAGGCGACGGGCAGTGGAACTGGGCAGAGGGCTGGGATTCTGGTTGTTTTGAAAATAGGATCAACAGGACTGACCAAGATTTAGTATGTGGGTTGCTAGAAGAACTGAGTTCAACCCAGCTACAAGGTTCAGAGCCCAAACAAAAGGCATTGCCAGCCATTTCCTGGCTGGAGACAGCGAGGGAGGGGCAGGAGCCAGGTAGGAGATGCACAGGAGCCCTTCAAGCGGAGATGTTACCAGGGTAGCGGGAGGCCTGGGCCTGGAGTTGAGGGTGAAGGCCGGCGTGCTGGTGGAGACTGCCGAGGCAGCCTGCTGATGAGAAGCAGGGAGGCCCAGCAAGGATGCCTGGGAGGGAGTGGCCAGCAGGCTGGGGGACCCCAGGAGAGTGTGGTAGCCCAACAGCCACTTGAGGAGGGGGCTGCCATCGGTGCCTGGGCCAGCTGGCTCACCGGCTGCTGAGAGATCAGGTCAGAGGGCCAAGAAGAGGCACTGGGATTTGGAGACCTGGAGGTCAGTGGTGGAGTGGAGCGGTGGTCCCAGGCACAGGCCGCCTTCTGAGGAGTATGGCTCTAACAGGAGCCAGGGGCTTGGGTGCCCAGCCAGGTGCCCCAAGGGCTATGGGCATGGCATTGGCTTCCCAGTGGCATCCGCTCCTGGCTGTGGCTGGTGGGGCTCAGTGGCAGACCTGGGCTGGCTGGGCAGTGTCTGCAGCCCCTCTGGTGCCAGGGGCAGTCAGTCGACTGGGGTTACACAAGGGGCCAGTTCTCAGCTCTCAGGCAGCTGTGCTGTTCTCTTCCAAGGAGGCCCAGGGAGGCATTGAGAGGGGCTTGGCCACTCCAATTCCCTCCACCATGTAGGCCAAGTTGGGGGCACCAGCCTCAGTGAGGCAGGCTCCAGGGCCATGGTGGGGGAACAGAAAGGTGCTGTGTCAGAGACAGCCTTGCCTGGGCAGCAGGACGCCTAGTGCTGGTTGGGCTGGGACACTGGCCAGCCCTCGCCAGGAGCAGCCATGGGGCAGCTTGGGTGGGTCACAGGGCTTTGGGGCCGCCCCAGGGCTAGCTGTCAGAGCTCTTGCAGTGGGGACCCCGGAGGGCAGGCATGCAAGCCCCAAACACAGGCACATGCAACAGAGATTTTCAGTGGTGAAGCCACACCCCTCGAGTCCTACTGTTTGCATCTGTTTTCAGAGCCAGCGCCCACCTGGGCCTGTGGTCACACACTTTCCCGGTCCCTGCCCAGCCCTCCAGCCACCCTGTTTCCAGGCCACACTCTGGGAAGGCGGGTGTGAGCAGCAAGTCTGAGGTGCAGGGTGGAAGGTGCTGGGGGCTCATCTTGCCACCCATTCCTGCCTGGCACTCCCACCTGGTCATCTTTGGAAGGACTCCGGGATCCCGAGGGACAAGGAGACCAGGCCTGCTCTATGAGCCTGGGGGGCCTTCGGGAGCTCAGGGCCATTGGGGCTCCTTCTACCACTGCCCCGACCTTATGGGGGTTCCTATCTTAGCACGGCCCCGAGGGCACCAGCTAGGGCAGCGGCAGGGCCCTCGACGCTCTGGCAGCCCAGGTCAGAATGAGGCCCTCATTTTGCAGGCAAGAGCATGGCGCCCAGAGAGGGCTACAGCCAGTAACGGGTCCCTGTCCTGCCGAGCGCACAGCGGGCCCTGTGCACCCACTGCCCCCGCTGGCCACTCGGCGCTGGGCAGGGCGGCGGGGCCTTGGCTGGGGGAGTGGCGCCAAATGCCTTCTCTTGTCTTTTAGGAGCTCTATAGGAAGGACTGCAATCTAGCGGCCCAGCTGCTGCAGTGCAGCCAGACCTACGGCAGGGTCCACAAGGTGTCTGAGGTAACGTGGCCCCACAGCCAGGCCGTCCCGCCCCAGGACCACCGGCCTCCTTGTGTGCTGGTCTCACCCCAAGGCCACTTCCCATCCTGGAGGAGGAAGATGCTGGCTGAGCCCAAGCCTCCTCTGTGCCCCCTGCTCCTGTGGTGTAGGGGCCGCCAAATGCACCCACCTCACCCAGCCGGGCAGCCCCTGGCCCTCACCATAGTCCCCTTGGCCCACCCTGGCTGCCCGTTGCCCTCAGTTTCCTTCGGGGGCTGTCCAGGTCCCTGCTCCCTCTGAGCACTGACACAGCAGAGTGACCTCGTGTGAGCCTCGCAGGAGCCTTGTGTCTGGGCACGATTACTGACAGTGCCCATTTCAGAAAGAAAACACTTCAGGAAAGGTGGCGTGGCCGAGGCCACACGGCAGGCAGGTAGCACAGCCAGGATCCAGAACCAGGCCTGTCTGATGCCAAAGGCAGATGGGCCAACAGCCCACCCCTGCCCACCTATGGCCACCACACCCTATGCCCCCTGTCCGCCCTCACATGCAGTCTCCTAGACAGGCCTGTGTTCCTTCCCCCGGTCCTGGGCCGTGCCTGAGACACTCACAAAATAGATCAAACAGTAGCGGGACGCCCCCACATGGCACCAGGCACCCTCAGCCCTGGCCCTCCATCTTTGTTGCATCTGTTTCTGAGTCTGTCTTCTTCAGGAGTGCTCAGGCAGGACCAGGGGGTGGGGGGGTCGTGCCCCCCCTGCTTCCATAGAACCCATGCACCTGGGAGAGCAAGTCAACCCCTCTCTGGGCACAAAATGGGTAGGGGTAGGGATGTGTGCATCCTTGAGCGTGGCCTGAATCAGACCCAGGTTCCGGCTTCTCCAGGTGACTGCAGCTTCTGGGCTCTCCTGGGCCCAGTCAGAGTGGGGAGGGAGGAGGTGACCCGGGATCCCCAGGCCATCACAGCACCCACACCCCTGGGAGCTTGTTCAGTTCAGCCTCCTGGATCCCGGCTCCCCCCGGTGTGATTTGAGAAGTGGGAGGCCCTGTTCATCTGTCTGTCTGCCGGTCCGTCATGGCTAACGTCAGTCCCCAGCTTCGGGGCCAGGACTGGGCCACCATGCTGACAGTGACCCTGTCCCCGCCCCCCACTCCTCGCGCCCGTTCCAGCTGCCCTCGGACTTCCAGGAGCGCGTGAGCCTGCACATGGAGAAGCACGGCTGCAGCCTGCCGTCCCCCGTCTGCCACCCGGCCTACGCCGACAGCGTCCCCACCTGCGTCATCGCCAAGGTGCTAGAGAAGCCTGACCCTGCCAGCCTGTCCTCCCGCCTGTCCGATGCCTCGGCCCGCGACCTGGCCTTCTGCGACGGGGTGGAGAAACCAGGCCCGCGGCCCCCCTACAAGGGAGACATCTACTGCAGCGACACAGCCCTCTACTGCCCGGAGGAGCGGCGGCGCGACCGGCGGCCCAGCGTGGACGCGCCCGTCACCGATGTGGGCTTCCTGCAGGCCCAGAACTCCACCGACAGTGCGGCTGAGGAGGAGGAGGAGGCCGAGGCAGCAGCCTTCCCGGCGGGCTTCCAGCACGAGGCCTTCCCGGGCTACGCGGGCTCACTGCCCACATCCAGCTCCTACTCCAGCTTCAGCGCCACGTCGGAGGAGAAGGAGCACGCGCAGGCCAGCACGCTGACCGCGTCCCAGCAGGCCATCTACCTGAACAGCCGCGACGAGCTCTTTGACCGCAAGCCACCCTCTGCCACCTACGAGGGTAGCCCTCGCTTTGCCAAGGCCACGGCCGCGGTGGCAGCCCCGCTGGAGGCTGAGGTGGCCCCAGGCTTTGGGCGGACCATGTCACCGTACCCGGCCGAGACCTTCCACTTCCCGGCCTCTCCGGGTCCCCAGCAGGCCCTGATGCCCCCAAACCTGTGGAGCCTGCGGGCCAAGCCGGGGACTGCCCGGCTCTCTGGGGAGGACATGCGGGGCCATTGGCGGCCCATGAGCGTGGAGGACATCGGCGCCTACTCCTACCCGGTTAGCGCCGCTGGCCGTGCCTCACCCTGCAGCTTCTCTGAACGCTACTACGGTGGGGCCGGGGGCAGCCCGGGCAAGAAGGCCGATGGCCGCACCAGCCCGCTCTATGCCAGCTACAAGGCCGACAGCTTCTCCGAGGGGGACGACCTCTCCCAGGGCCACCTGGCAGAGCCCTGCTTCCTGCGGTCGGGCGGGGACCTGAGCCTCAGCCCCGGCCGCTCGGCTGACCCACTGCCCGACTACACACCCAGTGAGGGGGGGGATGGGGACAGGCTTGGGGTGCAGCTCTGTGGGGCCACCAGTAGCCCTGAGCCCGAGCAGGGCTCCAGGGACTCCTTGGAGCCAAGCTCCATGGAGGCCTCCCCGGAAATGCACCCCGCCGCCCGCCTCAGCCCCCAGCAGGCCTTCCCGAGGACTGGTAGCTCGGGGCTGAGCCGCAAGGACAGCCTCACCAAGGCCCAGCTCTATGGAACCTTGCTCAACTGAGCGCCACGTGCAGGCTGTGAGCCTCTCCCCGCCAGCCCATGGCGCCCCAAGGGGCCGGCCTCACCCCCCAGCCCCTGCTGTTCCCCCGCCCCTGCCAACAACCAGGTGTCTGTTCCTCCCTGTACCTCCTCTCCTCCCCAACCCCATAGGCCCAAGAGGAGGATTCCCCCGCACCGCGGTGTCCACCAGCCCCGCCCCATGGAACTCCACTTAGAACGTTTTTCACACTCGTCCTTCCCCCATCTGAGAGGGGCATCCCCCCTTTTATAAAGTGAAACTATTTTTATAGAGAAAAAGGGTCTTTCTTAACGCACTTGGCCTCCAGCTCCCTGGACGGCTGCCTTGGCGTTTTCAACACAAACTCCTTTATTTTTGGGTGAGGGTGCGTGGGGCCTGCCCCTTGGAAGGGAAGGGAAGGACCATGTCCCGTGGAGACTGGACTCTGCAAGTGGGGAGACCACCCCAAGCCAGTGACAAGGGAACCCAGAAGTTGTATCCACGAAGAGGGAGCTGAAATGAATTTGGGGCTATGAAGTGTTTTAAAAATCAATTTTTCGCAGTGTGGCCACCACGCTGCCCTGAGCCCCCCCCCCCCCAACGGCCCCTAGTCCCGGGTGGGTGGGGATGATGCCCCAGTGCGGCTGGTGCTCGTCCCGCCCCCACGTCCATCCCTGACACCGTCTTACTCTACCTCAGACATGATGAGGCCCTCCACTCCCGGTTTCTGTAGCTTGCGTTCCTGTCGTCTCTGATGCATGCCCTGTCAGTTACTATTGTATTTTGCATTCATTAATAAAAGACACTGGTGGAAAGAATCTAGATTGGGCTATTTCTCCTCCTCCTGCCTTTTGGTCTTGGGAACTTGGAGTCCCTGGTGTCCCCACCCTCAGCCTTGTTCTCTGCAGCCACGTTGGGCCCCTTAACCTCACTTCACACCCCGTCCCCATATCCGTCCGTCCCCATATCCGCCCGTCCCCACCCCAGTGTCCAAGTTCCTATCTAGGGTGCGGATTCCCCTGCCTTTCCCAGCCCACTGGACACGGCCGGTCTTTCCTCTCATCTTATGCTCCTGTGCACTGCCCCACGGATTTCCTGGCCTCTAATCCTCACGTCTCAGATTTTGCTTCTCCTTGAGAGGTATTCAGGCTGCGGACAGAATGTCGGCCAGCGGCTTTTCCTTGGCACGAGGGAGCTGCCGTTCTGCTCTGGCTTCCTGTTGGTATTGGGAACTGGCTGTCAGGCCGGGAGCCGTTCCTTTGGTTGGAAAAAAAAAACTGCTTTCTCTTCCTCAGCTCTTTAAGATTTTCTCTTTGACTTTGGCCTTCTTCAGTTTCCCTCAGGTGTGTCTGGGTATGGAGTTCCCTCTTAGGAATCTTAGGATTCTCAGGGAGTCCGACGTGTGGATTGGTGTACTTCACCAGTTCTGAAAAATTCTCAACTATTATTTTTTAAAAACATTTCTCTGCCCATTCTGTTTTCTCCCTCCGGGTCTGCTTCCCAGACCTGTGCTACCTCAAGCCTGTGGCGGCCCCGTCGCCCCCCTACCGTGCCCTGTGCCACCTCAGGCCTGCAGCGGGCCCTGCCTGCCCACACCGCACCCTCCGCGGCTGCCATGCTCTCCTCCCGCACTGCGCATCACCTTTCTTCCAATTCACTAATTCCCTCCTGTGTCTGCTCAGCTGCCACACACAGACACTGAGTTTTTCATTTCAGTTATTCATGTTTTCTGTTTCTGAAGGCTCTATCTGGGTGTTTTACAAATCCACAGTGCCACTGTCACAGCTTCCCGTTCCCTGGAGAATTTTCTAATTCGTCTCTTATTTCTACCAACATGGTGTGCAGCTGCTTCACAAGCTGGTCTGGGACTGGATGGTGGTCTGTGCAGGCCTCCTCGGGGCTCCTGCTCCGGTGGCCCTGTTTCTCTGGACACCTGCTGATCTTGGATACATGCTCACCCCCGCCCTTGAAGATGTGCATGTATGGGTTCAAGGCCGAGGATGGAGCCCCCTCCCCAAGGGGGCCTTTATGGCTGTCCCTGTAGGTGCCTGGGGCATGTCCCAGTGGGGAACACCTCACCCCAGGTTCATGCCTGGAGGTTCCCTGGCACACCTGGCTTTGTGTAGCTCCAGTGTGGGGCTGCCACTGGTCAGACGACTCCAAGGAGAGTGAGCATCAGCCATGGCTTCCTGCATGCTTGCCCTTCCCCTTCCTCTGTGGAAGAAGCCAGAGCCAGCCTGGCTGTGTCCTCTTCAGCCATACGTGCCGCCCCAGGAAGCAGTCTCCCTGAGCCGGAGGAAGCTTGGAGAGGTTTGGGTTCCAGTCTCCTCTCTGGGGCCTGTGGGCAGCCGGGAGGGTGGGAGAGAGAAACACCTGGCACCTGCTGGGCAGAGGCACTCGCAGAGGGGAACCCAAGCCTCAGCCGCCCCAGTGTCAGCTGTGAGACCTGTTGTCTAGACGTGGGAAGACTGAGGCCAGCCAGAGGGGTGCCGCAGCCTCACATCTGAGTAACAAAAGCCTGCCCAGCTCTGAATCCCAGGGGCTACCAAATCAGAAGCACCTGCCCTGGGCAGCAGCCTTAGCCCTGATCTGGGGGCAGATGCAGGGTGCTGGCTCCCACATTGCCACCTCAGAGCCCCTGCCCCTCACAGGGCTGTCCTGCCTGGGCTGCAAAGTCTGTCACAGCCGGGCCTCAAAGTTGCCCTGTTCCCGGAGCAGCCAGGACCATTAGGCCCCTGCCTAGGACTGGGTAGGTGACTGGCTGCAAAGTCAGGGAGCCTGCGGGCCCAGGAGAGAAGAGGAAGGTAAGGGTCCACGCCGCTCGCAGCAGCAGGGTCAGGCTGACGCCCTCGGGGTGGGTGCCTGCCTGCTGTGCATGGCACTCAGAACACTGCTCCTTGTGGTGCTGAGGCTGGGGGCCATGGTTTACCACTCCAATTCTCACGGCTCAAAGCTGGCTCAGCAGGGCCCTGAGACAGGAGCATCTGTGGCTCTGACCCATGACTCTTCTCTCCCAGGATCCCCTGGGCTGGGGCTCGGTGCTCCCCTCCTCTCCCTGGTGCTGGTGTCAGCTGGCAGCCTCATGCTGGCCTCGGGGACCTGCTCTGCCCACAAGGAACTCAGAGGTGGGGAAGGAGGGCAGACAGCGTAACACTCAGCTCAGGGCTTCCAGAACACAGGGCCTGTGGGCATCTGAGAAGGGAGGGCCCTCACTGCTGAAAGGGGTCAGAGGAGAGGCCCACGCTGGGTGTTGAAGGATGAATAGGAGTTCAACAGGTATTTTTGGCAAATGAAACAGAGTCATGAAAAGGCACAGATCCGTGACAGCTGGAGAGTTCCAGAAACTGCTCAGTGCTCCCGTGGAGCTCCCAAGGGGCTGAGCTCTGGAGCTGGCAGCTTCTCTCTGGATCTGCCCTTCCACATTCTGCACTTGGGCTGTCCCCACAGTTGGACGGGAAGTCCTGGACAGTCCCCATCTACCCAGACAGCTGGCCATGGCACGGGGTTCCCTCCTCCCCCTGTGCCCTCTCCCTGCACTGTGATCCTGCCCTGCCTTCAGGGAGGCCCTGTCTTTGCATCCACCAGCTGCCCACACATCCATATATGTTTCTCCTCAACTCTCAGCAGGGCAGCACAGGGTTGGGCTCTGCCACCAGCTGAATGTCACCCTGGGCAAGACCCAGGCCCTCCTGGCCAGTTTCCCTTTCTGGAGCCTGAGGACATTCATCAGTGCAATTTCCAGGGACCCTCTAGGCAGCTGGGTCTCCCACTGTACAGAGAGCCACAGTGAGGTGGAGGTGGAACCCAAGGGAGGCCATTTTGGAAGGAATCCCAACTGCAAAAAAGAGCACAGGCTTGGGGCCCTAGGCACAGCTCCCTGCCCCCAGGGCAGCAGTTTCCTCTGCTGGACAGTGGGGATCATGGACACCCTGTCGGGAGCTGCGAGCAACAGCTCCACTCAGAAGTAGTCACAGCCACCCCGGCACTGCAGTGCAGCCAGCACACGAGCCTGCATGGCATCTGGAGGTGAAGCTGTTTTTCTCCACGATGGCTTCGGATCTGGCATCTCAGATTTTCTAGGTGAGGATGAAGGTGAGCACTCAGCCCCAGGAAGGTGGGTGGAGGGAAGAGACCACACTTCTTTTCTATTCCTGCTCCACATTTTCTAAATTTAGCTTTCTTATTTTAAAACTGCAAACGGTGAACTCCCTGACACCTTGCCGAGGATCAAAGTCAGTCTTTAAGAATGTTCTTTGGAAGAAAGTGTTTCAAAAAAGAAACATAAAAGCATGGCGCACACCTGCCATTCTTCCCAATAAAATGACCTAAAAAGGGAAGGGGCCGGCACCCACAGGGCCTGTGTTGAGAAATCAGACCCGCAGAGGGTGGAGCTAAGAAACTGCCACAGTGGGGTTTCTGCGGAGCCATGGGTGGCCCCCGCCTCAGAAGGGTCAGAGATTTGGGTTGGTTCAAGGACACCACCTTGGAAAATAAATGGACTTCAGGGGCACAGATGTCGATGGCATTTGTCCCAAGTGAAGTTCGGTGACAATCTGCAAAGTCCTTTCCTTTGCCTCACCTCTCCTCATCCCCACAGGCCCACTTTACAGATGAGAAAACAAGGCTCAGAGAAGCAAGGCCCCTGCAAAGGCCTCAGACCAGCAGGAAATGGCCCTGGGGCGTGAGCTGTTCTCCTGGCTGCAAGTCCCAAGGTGGCAGGCTGTGGCGATGTGTGCCCAGCACAGGAGTGGGGCCAGGAGCCCAGGTAGACAGGAGGCCTCACAACAGCTATGTCCCAGCACCCGGAAGCCTGACACAGTGTCACCTGGAACAGATGCTCCCGACACATCACAGCAGGGAACAATCAGCAAATGCTGCGATAAAATTCTCAATCACAAAATTGTCATCAGGAAGGTAGAAAAGCACTGGTGCTTGCACTGGATCAGGAAGCAGAGCATCTGGACTCCAAGGTCTGGGGCAGTGAGGAGTGGGGATGGGAAAGGGAGTGAGAAACGCCAGGAGAAGGCCAGGCCTCCCTCCACCCCGAACTCTGCAGCTTTCCCTCCTGCCTTGTGCCCAGGCTGATTCGTGCAGCCTTCATTCATTCCACAAACACGTGCTGAGCCCTGCTCAGGCCTGGAGCTGGGGAGACACACCCTCATAAAAGTATTTGTAGGGGGGGTCCTGCATTTGGGGAGGAGATTACTTTCCCTGCTACAAATTACAGTTCCCACCACACCTGCCAGAGGAACCTGGGTCTGGAGCATGCATGTGACAGAAATCAGCCAATCTGAGTCCTTCCCTGGACTTGTCAAATAGGGACGAATGAAGGCGGCAGCCCCAGCTGGTGGCTTCTGCTGTGAGATTGAACCTGGACAAGCCCAATGCCCAGAGAGTGACAGGGACAGCAAGGGTAGGAGCAAGGCCCGCACCCCACAGCCCACTGTGGCGAGGTCTGAGAAGGGAGCCGCATCCGCCTCTGCCCTAAACTGGCTCAGCTCCTGCGTCAAGTGGTCGGCCTGACACTAAGTTCCAGCACCGCCTCCTGGGCGCCTATGACACAGGGGCCCTAGTGGGAGACACACAGACCCAGCTTCATGATCCCCCGGAGATGGACATTATGTGTTCTCATATCACAGAAGGAGAAACTGAGGCACTGGGAGCTAGGCCGCTTGCCAAAGGTCACACGGCAATGAAAGACACGGGTAGGCCCATGTCCTGTCGTCGGGCCATGCGTGCAGTCACCCATGAAAGGCCCACTCTGTGCCGGGGCCAGGCACCAGCAGGGAGCGGGAACTCTAGCCTGCGCCATGTGCGCCCCTGCAAATGGAGGCGTGGGGCCTCGGCGGGGCAGGGGGCTCTGCGGGGAAAGGGGGCTGAGGGTGAGGGCAGCTTCCCCGAAGACACCATCCAAGTGAGCCCCGAGGGAGGGAGGGAGGGAGGGAGCCTAGGGGAAGGGAAGGGTGGGCTTAAAGGCCCTGGGGCACCATCAGTCTCCTGGGTGGGAGTGATGGGGTGGGCTCCACAGGTCACAGGAGCTCCCCTCTCAGAGCAGAAGGAGAAAGGGCAAAGGCCAGAGGTGTGACAAGGGGGAGGCCACAGCAGCCACATGGGGCAGAGGGTGGGGACTGCCCATCTCCTGTGCCAGCCTCAGCCCCCTCCGCCCTGGTCAGGCCAGTGGCAGTCTCCACTTTTGCCAGTGACCAAGCTCGCCGAGCATGGGGGGCAACTCTTTTCACCAAAGCAACCATCTTGAGCCTGAAAGTAGAAATACATAGAAGGTGCTCCCACTATGGGTCATGGGGACACTGCCCCACATGGGCCAGGGGATCCAACTCACTCTGTCCTCAGGGGCACAGTGGGGGGACACTAAGGCCATGCACTCGGCACCCCCAGTGCTCAGCTCCAGCTTCCCCACCCACAGACAGGCACACAGTAGGTGCTGCAGCTCTGACGCCTGCTGTGTGTGTGTCAGGCTCTGCACTGACTGTGGGGCAGGAGGGCTCAGCCCTCAGAAGCCCCACCTCGGGGCCTTTGCACAGCTCTTCCCTCTGTCTGGGATACTCCCACAGAGCCCAGAGATCCCAAGGACCCCCTGGACACACTGACACACAGGTCTTCACCCACCAGCCCCAGGCCAGCGTCAGCCCCCTCCCAGGACACCCCACAGACTTGACCTTCTCTGACCCTCGCTTTGAGCCTGCAGGCTGGCTCTTCCGATGCCCACTTTACAGATGCGGAACTGAACCTGGGAGGGGAGTGATGCCTTGCCTCACCTCAGCTATAGTGAAAGTGGAGCGGGGACAGAACTGGGGGAGAGGGAGCCCAGTGCCCACCTCCTCCTGGGTCTCCCACTGCTCTGGCCCATGGGCAGTCTCCTCGCAGCCTCTGTCTTTCTCCACTGACTCTCTTGCCAGGGATACCCTCTTCACCAAGTTGAGGCCTGCCTCCTCCAGGAAGCTTTCTAAGGTACCAGTGGGCCCCACCTTCACCTGTTGGCAGATCCCTGGGCTCCTGGAGTGGCCTCTCAGTTTCAATTCTGGTGGGGGTTCTATCTCATCAGCCTGTGCAGGTGCCTGGGGAGCCAGGCCTCCTCCGAGCCCAGCTCCTCCAGGCTCCTTAAGGGTCCCTTGCTTCTCCATGTGGCTCCTTCACCAGACGGGCACACCTGCATGGGCAGCACACACACTGGCAAGGCAAGAGGCCGCCCAAGGGGCCCAGGGCTTAGGCCAACCAGGGGCCCAGCTGGCCACACTCCTGGGGAGTGCAAGGGGCTGGGGCCTGTGAAGCTGCTAAGGTGTAGAGCTCAGCGGAGTCCCTGAGGGCAGACCACAGACCTAGACCACCCCCACCTCAGGACTCCCTTGCTGGTACCCACAGAGCGGTCAAGCAAGCTTGACCCCATCTCAAGCTCGCACAGTTCTGTCTGTCTCCAGGGCCCCAGCAGGCCTGGGAGGAGGGAGGTGAGAAGGGGTTGCTAACGCACGCTTGTTGCTGAAATAACTTAAGAAATAGCAAAACATACATTTATTGGGCACCACCGGCTGCCTGCCAGGCACTTTCATTAGTGTAACCCTCACACTCCTGAGACAAACAGACTTTTGTCTCCACTTTACAGATGAGGAAACTGGAGCTCAGAGGGTGGTACCCAGGACCCACAGCCAACCTTTGTGCTCATTCCTCTCATCCACCCCTGAGGAAGAGGGGCGCTCCAGAGCCCAGCTGGCATCGGGAAGGTTCTATGACAAAAAGCTCAGTGCCAGATCTTCACATCCCCTCCCCAGGAACAGGTGGCGAGGACGGAGGGCAGCACAGGGTGGTAGGTGGTGCCGACACAGGCCTGCGTGTGCCCCTGCAGTGTGCATGCCCGGCTGGCTGTGCGGAAGCTGTACATCAGGACCCGGCCATCAGCGCTGCCCGTCACCAGCAGGTCACCGCCCGGGGAACACTCGCAGCCCACCGAGTAGCCCTCCACCTGCAGAGAGGGACACAGAGGGTGAGCAGGCCACACCTGCTCCTGGGGCTGCCTGTCAAGTAGGGGTGAGGACGCCAACCCTACAGCCGAGCAGGCTGAAGCTGCGAGCTGACGGTGCAGAGCCGGGCTTCACGCCTCATGTACCTGAGGACAAAGCCCAAGTCCCACCCATGAGGCTGGCGAGCCCTGGTGCAGGCCCATGTCACAAGGCCAGTTCAGCAGATCCAGCTGGACTAGCTGCAGCCCAGCTAAGGGGGTGTGGCCTCAGCGGCAGTCACCAAGCCCCTGGCCCCTTCCACCCCAGCAAGGCTGGCCTCAATGCGGAAAGAGAAGGATGCAGAAATGACAGCCATGACATTCCACCCTGCTCCTGCCCCCACCTCTGTGGCCTGTCTGTGTAAGCCAATTACTGCTTCTTGGGCCTGGGGTGAGGACCGATGTGGCTCAGGGACTTGAAGAGACAGCAGGCCACATGGTATGTGCTCACCCAGGACACAGAAAGCAGGATCCGCCCAGACCAAGGCTCCATGCACCCCTAGACCCATGTCCATGACTGGCAGGCGGCTTGGGGCTGGGGCTCAGCATTCGCCTGGGGGACAAGGACAGAAGTACCTTGTGCCCTTCATAGCGCCGCCGTCTGCTCATCCGGTAGGGCCACACGGTGGAGAAAAGGGCCAGGTAGTTGCCATTGGTCTGTGCCAGGAACACGGGTTCCCTCGGGTGCAAGGCGAGGCTGGGGCAGGTGAATCTCTCCTGAGAACGGCAGGGCCACAAATAGGTCAGAGAAGATATGCCCACCCAGCACTCTGCTCTGTCACCTGGGGCCTGCTGCCAGACCCTAGCTAGGTGTCTACATGGATTTCCTACTGCTGTCCTCACAAATCACCACAAGCTTGGTAGCTCAAGACACACACATTTTGCATCACACAGTTCTGCGGGTCAGAAGTCTGAAAGAGGCCTCGTTGGGCTGAACTCAAGGTGCTGGCAGGGCTGCACTCCTTTCTGGAGACTGGAGGGGAATCCAGCTTCCTCCCCATTTCCCAGCTTCTACAACCTGCCTGCATCCCTGTGGCAGGCAGGAAAATGGAAAATGCCCCCCAAAATATACTCACATTCTAATTCCTGAGACCTGTGAATGTTACCTTACAGGGTCCAAACCAAGGGTCTCTGCAGACACAATTAAGGATTCTGAGATAAAAAAGATGATCCTATATTATACACTAAATGCAGCCATGTGCAGCCTTATAGAAACGAAGCCAAGGCCAGGCGCGGTGGCTCATGCCTGTATCCCAGCACTTTGGGATGCTGAGGTAGGCGGATCTCTTGAGTCCAGGAGTTTGAGACCAGCCTGGGCAACATGGCGAAACCCCATCTCTACAAAAAAAAAAAAGAAAGAAAGAAACAAAGGGAAGGTGCAGAGATGTGACACACAGTGAAGGCGGTGTGAAGATGCTGGCTCTGAGGGCTGGAGAGATGCAGCCACAAGCCAGGAACACCAGCTGTCACCAGAAGCCAGAAGAGGCCAGGAAGGATTCTCCCCTCAACCCTCCAGAGGGAGCACACCTTGCCAACACCTTGATTTCAGCCCAATCATACTTAACATTGATTAAGAACTTTGGGCCTCCAGAACTGTGAGAGAATAAGTTTGTGTTCTTTCCACCACCAAGTTTGTGTAACTTATCACACAAGGATGAAGAAGGAATCTATATGGCCATCTCCCCACCTCCACAGTGAGCCCCCAGGGACAGCCCAGCCCAGTCCAGGAACCCACACAGCAAAAATGCACGGTAAGTGAGGACGTAAGTGGCCAAACGAGAAGAGAAATGCACAAACCTCAAAACACAAGGGGCACAGGATCTCACTGCTTAACTGACATGGTCCCACAGAAAGCATCCTAAAAACTGTCCCCTCAAGCTGGCTTTACATTGCTCTAACCATTGTCCCTAGGCCACACTCTCTGAGTGAGCCCAAACTCAGAGGGCAAAGTGGGGAGCAGCAGGAACGACAGCCGCAGGCTGATATGCCCATCAAAGGCACAGGGGCTGGTGTGGCCAGATAATGAGCTCCCGCTGTGACGGTGCTGGGCAAGCACCTGCTCCCTCGGCCCAGACAGCGTGGAGTGTAACGATAGGAGGGTCAGTAGTTCAGGCACAAGGCACCTTCATCTGCCTCACTTCCCCTGGGCTCCTGGAGGCAGGACACCCTCAGAGGCCAGACACACCCCTCTAGCTCCCTCCCAGGGCCTGTCCTGACAGTGGGTCACACTGGGACACCCTGCAGTGAGGTCTATAAACAGGTTTGCTCAGGGCCACTTAGAACCCATTGAGAACAAGGAAAAGGCAGGGAGGAAAAGAAGGTGTACACAGGATATGTATTTCACGTACACCCACAAATATCATACACACATGGCATAGCTTTAAATTCAGAGAGTCGTCACAGGTTAGTTGAAATCTCAAAAGATGATGATGATGATGGTGGTGGTGGTGGCAGTGGTGGTGGCGATGGTGATGGTAGAATAGAGATTGTGGTGGTGACGGTCATGGTGGTGGTGTGACAGAGACGGTGGTGGTGATGATGGTGGTAAGGGTGGTGGTGGTAGAGATGCCGGTGACGGTGGTGATACAGTGTGGTGGTGGTGGTACTGATAAGAGATGGTAGTGGTGACAGAGATGGGGTGGTATCATGACAGCAGTGATCGTGGTGGTGGTGATAGAGATGCTGGTGACAGTGGTGTGATACAGTTGGTGGTAGTGACAGAGATGATGGTGGTGATAGAGACAGTGTGGTGATGATGGGGGTGGTGCAGCAATAGAGATGCCAGTGACAGTGAAGGTGAGAGAGATGGCAGAGGTCATGATGGTGATGGTGGTGTGGTGGTGAGAATGAGAGTGGTGATGGTCACAGTGATGATGATGGTGGTGCTGGAGATAAAGAGGGTGGTGGTGATGGTGGTGGCGGTGATGACGATAATGATGGTAATGGTGGTAGGGATACAGATGGTGATGCTGATGCTGATGGTGGTAGTGCTAGTAATAATGGTGGTGGCGGTGACGGTGGTGGTGCAGTGGTGACAATGATAGTGATGGTGATAAGTATAGGGAAGGTGATGGTGATGCGGATGGCGGTGGTGCTGGTGATGGTGATGGTGGTGATGACAGGAGTGGTGGTAGTGACAAGGATGACAGCGGTGGTGGTGGGTATAGAGATGGTGATGCTGATGGCAGTGGTGCTGGTGATGACAGCAGTGGTGGGAATAGAGTGAAGCTGATGGTGGCACTGGTGGTGGTGATGGCGGCGATGACATAGTTGTGGTAGTGATGATGATAGTGGTGATGGTAATGACAGTTAAACTTTGATGGAGCACTCCCTGTGCCTGGCACTGTGCTATACCCTTTACAAGAATTCTCTCTCTCTTAATTCTCAAAACCGTTTTTTCATAAGGAAAGTAAGAATCGAACAGGCTAAACAGCAGGCCCAGGGCTCTCCGCCTGGTAAGATCCTAGTGAATCCAGAACCTCAATGCAGGTGTTCTCACTGTGGGGCCCCTGTTCTGAACTCCTGGGCTCCATCACTTGCCAATGCCACTGAGGATCAGAAACCCCTTCTGAGTAGCTGACTGTGGCAGTGGGAGGGTGGGGTTTCTCAGGTTGCACAGCTGCGCTCCCCATGGATCTGGACTGAACTGCCCCCAGACCCTTACCTTGGTGGGGTAGCTGTGCTGGCACAAGAAGACCATAGAGGAGGTTGCGTCTGGAAGCCCACAGAAAGCTCTCTGTGTGTGTCAGGCCGAGCCCTGCCCTCTGCTACCCCTGTCCTGAATATTTCAGTCATGTGAGCCCCTCCCATGGAAGGGGCCTGGGACCTCAGATAGACCAGAACTACACGGATACACCCTGTGGCTGAAACTGACAGCAATGACAAATGAGATTTCTTACATGGAAAATCTGATTGGAGATTTTGGCAGAGGTCCGGAAATCCCAGGCAATGATGGTGCGGTCAGCCGAGTCCCGGGTGGAAGCATCTGTGCTGCTCAGGAACTCAGAGCCTTCCCGAAGGAACAGGATGTCCAGGGTCTGCTGAATGGTGGCCTTGTAGCTTCTCATCACCTGCAAGAGTGGACATCGGTCATGCTGGCAGGCCTGGGAGCACAAGACAGGTGCCTGCCCAGGGAAGGCCAAGGACCCAGGGGACTGCGGGGCAGGGTTAGTGAAGTCTATGCTGGGACACACACAACCAGGCTGAGCAGCCCAAGTCATATATGGAATCATAGACCCTCCTGCCCCATGCCCAGGCCAGTGTCTGTCAACTTCTCAGCCCTGCTGCTCTATTGCCACATGGGTCTAGAGAGGCATTCCTATCGCCCCTTGAGAGCAGCAGGATCCCAGGAAAAGCACTAAGCGAATGGCCCTTGACTCGCCAAGGGCACCCTGAGAGCATATGACATCCATCAACACCGGGGTCATGTTTTGAGTGGGACTTGCTTCTGAAGACGTCACATAATTCACAGCTCGCCAAGTCCCAGACTATCGTCCCTGGAGGAGCCCCAGTAATGCAGGAGCAAGTGTGCTTGGGAAACATAAAGCTAGAATCACAGGACACATTTTAGCTTGAATGACACTGTTTTGTTTTAGCATCATCACCGATACTTCACAGTCTCCTGTCTCATAAACTAACTTTATTAAGTATTAAGCAGTTGTTTTGCTTTCTTAGAGGATTTTTTCACATTCAACTTCTGCTCTCAAATGTCCGGCTCTGGTGGGGGTGCGGCGAAGGGTCCCAGTACCAGGACTAGCAAGTAGCTCCACTTAACAAACTCACAGAGGGCAGGACTT
The DNA here is from genome assembly GCA_963573385.1 of Cacajao melanocephalus. Taxonomy (NCBI): domain Eukaryota; kingdom Metazoa; phylum Chordata; class Mammalia; order Primates; family Pitheciidae; genus Cacajao; species Cacajao melanocephalus. The sequence continues at coordinate 30,062 of CAUYLG010032234.1, forward strand.
TAATTACAATATGGAAATAACCCACATGCAGCAAGGTCTCAAATCGGTCGCAGGGCCCAGGGCCCAGCCGGTCCCTTTACCAGTTCCTGGGGCGCCACCATGTGGCTGCAGCGTAAACAGCTCAGTCCCTAGGCCCCGCCAGTTCAAACGTGAACCATCTTGACTTTTTAATTGGAGTTCATACCTTTCAAATTTTGGAGACATATTTTCTATCATCCTCCTTAAAATGTATACGTCAAATTCACCTTAACTGTAGAAGTCCATAATTTCAGTTTAAGTTAGAGGAGGAGGAGGAGGTTGAGACCCATTCTCTGGATGAGGTTCACCAAGGCCCAGGAAGAGGTAGAGATTGGCTCAAGGTCACATGGCCAGGGCACGGTGGAGCCTCTTCCGACTCCCACAGCTTCCCTGGGGCCAGCAGTTCATTCTCCTGCTGGCCAATTCCTGCCTCTGTAATTCCTGTGGGAGGGTGGGCAACAGATGACTCTTCCAAAGCAACCCTCAGCTAGGGAGATTTCAGAGCAGGCCCCGTGAAGCCTAAAGAATGATCCAGGAGTGGAAAAAACAGTCCTCTGGATGCAGGACAGAGAGACGAGCTGCCTCATGGCAAGGCTGCCTGCCTTCCTCCACACACTGGCTTCAGCATGCCTGTGCCTGCTCTGCCCTCCCACATGGCCTTGATACCACAGCCCCCCACCAGCCTCAACACCTCGATCTCTAAGAGGCTGACCCAGGGAAAGGATGAGGAAGATGCCGGCCCTCCCTGCCACTCGCTGAGTGCTTATGAGGTGCCAGCCCCTGGCTGGGAGGCTCACATAAGTTATCTCACGACAAGCCCCAGGGGTAGCTTCTCTCAGTGGGCATGAAGTCTCAGAGAGAGAACTTGCCCAGGAGCCGATAACCACCTGCATGCCCCTGCCAACACACCACCTGCCTCCCAAGACACACTTTTTGAGGAGAACCAAAACCACTGTTCGGTACATTTTCTGAGAATGGATGGAAATGGCGTAATTCATCAGGGTGTCATAAAAGCGAATGGCCAGGAAACAAGCCGTGTTACGGGCGGCCCCTGCCAACAATACGGCTGTAAGTGGAAGGCTGGCCTTTGAAGTGATAGCCCCCGAACATGATTTACTCGCCTTGACAACTGCGCAGAGGAGCCATTTATATGTCTAGCTGGTGGGTTTTATGGCAACCTTAATTACACCAACAGCTGGCATGGGACAGGGCTACCCAGGCCTAATGAGCTGGATCCAAAAGGGAGGCTCACTCAGGCTCTTCTGGCAACTGCGGGCCCCTGGTGGAGAAGCAGGGATGTGGTCTTGGGGAAAAGGGAAGATCGATCATGGTACATGCAGGGGTTATGTCCCTACCATCTGCCCACCACTCGGCCCACCAGCAAACGTGGGTGACTCTGGGCTGCTGCCAACTCATCCAGAGCAGCCTTGGGTTCCTGCCACTTCCAGAGTGCATGGGGTTGGGGGTGCTCACTGGGCTCCAATCTTGGCCCACTGCTGACTTACTGAGTGCCTGGGGAGGCTTCGTTCCCTCCCTGGGCCTAGTTTTTGAGTCATCAACACAAGGGGCCTGGATGGACAATGACCTCACCTCTGAACCTGGTACTACTGGTCCTCAGAAAGAAGGACCAGCGGATGGACCCAGCTATCCCTCACCCTATGCTGCCAGTCCTCTGCACCCAGACCTGAAGGACAGGAGGAGGGGAGGCGCTGTTCTGGGCTCACATGCGACCCTGTGCTCCCTTAGATGTCCACCTCAGCCACCTGCCTACGCCATAGGTCTGTGAGCTCCTGACACAGACGCCCTACTGCCCACATTTCTGGGTCACCCTTGGCTAGCAATGGGTCTACCCCCTGCAGGCACCAGTAAGGTGTATCGAACCGATGCTGGATAAGTGAGTGAATACATAAACAAATGAGTGAATGAACAAAAGGTCAGCTACTTTAAAAGTAGCAATCCAGGGTCCTCTGGCTCCCAACAACATCCTGGCATGCAGGGCTGAGGCAACGCACAAAAGCCTTTGCCACTGGCTCTCCCAGGACCCCCAGGGAAGATGACATTCACTCACAGGTCCTTCCCAAGGCCCTGAGTGAGCCAGCCCCTGTCCTGCCCCTCAGAAACGGAGACAATGGAAAACTGCTCCAAGACCTTGGTGGGAGGTGGGAGCACAGCAGGACTGTGCTCCATGCTGCAGCCTCACAGGAGCCCAGAGGCAGGTGGGGCCTGTCCTAACCTCTGGATGAGCAGGGGTGAGATGCCACGTGGGAGGGCCCACGCATTTAGGCACACTTCGGGGACCTGAGCCTGGCAGCCTATTACTGGCTGCATAATTTTGGGCAAGTAACTTCCCTCTCTGTTCTTCAGTGTCCACACCTGTAAAGTGGGGTAACAACAGGACCTCCAACTGAGGAAGTAAGGGTGACGTTCCCCAGCTAAATGCCCAGCACACCTGAGCCCGCTGTCGTAAACCTCCTCCCCAGCCAGCCAGAGCTTGAGTCCTTAGGATGGAGCTGTGAGTTCTTGGGCAATTCCCAAAATTAGATGCGTCGTCTTCTTCAAGTGCCAAGATGCAAGGCAAAGTGGTGGGGTGGCACAGGGCCCACTGCTTTGGTTTAAACTCGCAACAGCAGAAGTCGCCAATCACATAGGATGGTGGCTATCAAAGCAATTGACATTTACATTAAACAAAGAAAACTGTAACTATGAGAAGAAAACATGATTGAATTTCTCCACAACCTGGGACTAGGGGAAACTTTCCCAGCTATGAGTCCAACGCCAGAAGCACTAAGAGAAAAGCTGAATAAATTGGACTATACAAAAACAGTAATAACTGTTTTAAAAACACTTTAGGATGGCAAAAAGCAAGCAAGTAACTAAATAAATAATAAGTAAAGTAAAAAGGACAAGTAGGAGAAATATTTGCAACTTCTATTACAGGCAAAAGTTGCTATCTGTAATACATAGATGGTCCCTAAAAATAGATGAAAATGATCAATAGCTCTACAGAAAAATGGGCAAGATAAGTAAGCAGAGCTCAGAAAAAAGGAAATGGTCCTTCTACTTTGCTCATAACAAAAGCAATGCAAATTTAAATCACATAGAGATACCATTACTTGCCTATCAAATTAACAAAATCCAAAAGTTTTGCAGCACCCTTGTTACGTGGCTCTGGGGGTGGTAGGTATCTACATATGGCTGCCAGAAATGCAAATGGCACAAACCCTGTGCAAAAAGGATTTAGACAACTTTGAGCAAAATAACATATGTATCATTGCTCAGCAATATGCGTGACCCAGCAACCCCACTTGTAAGAAACAATCCTAAACTTACACCAGCAAAACCCCAAAGAGATATAAGCACAATGCCACTGAAAGCAGCACTATTTGTAAAAATAAAAAACAGGGAACAACCCAGTGTCCATCGAGAAAGGACTGGCTGAATAAACTTTAGTACATTAACACTCTGGATCACTATGCAGTTGTAAAAAAACAATGAGGAACCTATCCTGCTATGGAGTGATTGCCAGGACACATTGTTCAGTGAAAAAAATGCAAAGTGGGAGAAACAAAGTGTGTAAAGTAAGTAGAAGAGGTGATACGCGCATGTGTGTGTTTGCTTCCACTAAGAAGCAGTAAGAAGATAAACTAGAAACTAAAGAAATAAGATTGCCTTAAGAGGAAGGGAGGGGAAAAGAATGGGAGAGACAGGGTTAAAGGTAGAACACGGATGATTTCTCTAAATATACCTTGGGTTTTGCAGATTTCACTCTAGAACAGGGGTTACAAATTTTTTCTGTAAAAAGCCAGTCAGTAAATATTTTAGGTTTTGTAGGCCATATATAGTCATTGTTATATACAATTCTGTGTGTGTGTGTGTGTGTGTGTGTGTGTGTGTGTGTGTGTATGAGAGATGGTTAAAAATGTAAAAACCATTCTTAGCTCAAAGACCGTAAAAAACAGGTCACAGGCCAGATCAGACCCATCAACTGTAGTATGCCAATCCTTCCTCTGGATCCATGTACACATTTTATTTAATTATGCAACAAAATTAACTGAAAAAGCAATCTCTATAATGTAAAAGCAAAATTAACCATGTATTGACTTGGTAGCTTAAATGCACAAATAAGATTTCTTTTAAAAGACCTGAAACACAGCAATTTAATGGTAAGTCCTTAATTGAATATACATTATTCATAGAAAACCAGCAATATGGTGGTAAATTCTAATTAGATATACATCATGAACAAAGAGAACTGCAAGAAATCTTAAAGTGTTTTCAGTCATTTCACTGTTAGTGTCAATATATATAAAAGAAATGTGTTAAAGCAGATGGAAATTTAAAAGTTTTAGCATAAAAAAATTTAAAAATATAAAAACAAAAAAGTAAAGAAAATTCTGTAATCTTAAATTTGAACTGGAAAAATCAGTATAAACAACAATATATTTTGTCTTAAAAACAAAAATAGTTCCCAGCTCTGTCCACAGAAGGACTGTGGAAACAATCAGCAAACTCAGCACTTGGATTATGGTCCCTAAACCCAGCTAAACTGACCAGAAGTGACATAGATAACAGACCAAGACATTAAAAGTTATCACAGCTCAATAAAATATGCTTAAGAAGGTAGAGAAGAGGCTGACCATGGTAAGTCGAGATATGGAAGATTTTATATATATCTCTCTCTATATATAAACATATGGAGATATATATATATATAAAGAATATATAGTCTTTGGATGCATGATTATATATAATATATCAATATTATATATTGATATATAATACATAAATATATATTATATAAATATATAAATATATTTATGTATTATATATCAATATATAATTTTATAAACACAAATAGTCTTTGGAGTCTTTGGATCATATGATCCAAAGAATACACACACACACACACACACACACACACACATATACACACACACACATATAGAGTATACATATATGATACAAAGACTATATCATATGATCCAAAGAATACATATGTATACATATTCATACACACACATATAGACTATATGTATATATAGATTATATATGATTCAAAGACTGTATATGTAAATATAGAGATAGTCTTCCATATCTCTACTTACCATGTTCAATCTCTCCCCTACCTTCTTAAACATGTGTTATGGAGTTACAATAACTTTTCATGAATCATATATACATATATAATCCAAATCACAACTCTAGAGTTGAAGTATACAATGTTTGAGATTAAAAATACATAAGATAGGATTAACAACAAATGAGACACTGCAAAAGAAACCATTAATAAACTAGAAGACATAGCAATTAAAATTATACATGTACCAGATAGAAAAAAAATACTAAATTTTAAAATGAACAAATCTAATGTAAATTCAAAATGGAGTAAACCCACTATGCCTCTCTCTCTCTCTCTTTCCCCTATAAATAACAACAACAACAAAAACAAAAAACTCTGGACAAAATTTTAAAAGCAACTACCTAAAGACTTTGAAAAGTCAATGAGAGCAGTAAGGTAGTACATAGTGGGCATGGACGGCAGAAATTCTAAAATAAATCCATTATTCTGGCCAAATGACCAATCTGAAGAAAAAATGAACAGATCTTTGGGGAATCTTGGGAAAATATCTAAAGCTTAAATATTTTTGTCAACAGAGTTCTTAAAGGAGAAGGTCAAGATAGCAGTAACCAAAAGAAAGAATATTTAAGGAAATATTAAGTAAACCGTTCCCAAATTTGGTTAAAGACACAAATTTACAAAGTCAAGAGGCTCTGCAACCACAAAGAGGATAAATTAAAAAGAAGAAACACAACGCAAACCAAACTCTGCATATCCTAATCAAATTGCTAAAAACCTCAAGGAAAAAATCTTGACGGTGCCCTGGAAAAAAAATGAAGAATTACCAGAGGAGAACAATTTGAAATACTACACATTTTTCATCAGAAACTATGAAGACCAGAAGACCGTGGAACATACTGAAAGTAGTAAGTTAGTGTCAACCTAGAATTTTATAGACAGCAAAAATATCTTTCAGGAATAAAGATAAAATGAAGGCATTTACAAACGAAGAAGAACTAAGTGAATTTGTCATGAACAGACCTAATCTATCTAAAACAAATGCTAAAGGAAGCTCCTCAGGTTGACAGGAAATAATGCCAGAGGAAAACCTGGAGCTTCAGGAAATGAAGAACAGCAACAAAAAATGGTAAATGATTAGGTAAATATAAAAAATCATTTTTCTTCACTTAAGTTTTATGAAATACGTATGACTCTTGAAAACAAAAATTATAGCACTGTCTGGGAAGGGGATCTTCAATGTATGCAGATGGACTCCATATAACAATTTTAACATACAGGGTAGAGGGTAAAAACACTTATCTGGTTAAAAGAATGATGTTTTGTTTGCTTGTTTGTTTGAGATGGAGCTCGCTCTGTCGCCCAGTGCTGCAATCTCCCGCTTGTAGATCCAAGTGATTCTCCTGCCTCAGCCCCCCAAGCAGCTGGGACTATAAGAGTGTGCCACCACACCTGGCTAGTTTTTGTATTTTTAGTAGAGACAGGGTTTCACTACATTGGCCAGGCTGCTCTCGAACTCTTGACCGCAGGTGATCCACCTGCCTCAGCCTCCCAAAGTGCTCAGATTACAGGTATTAGCCACCACGCCTGGCCTAGAAGAATCATGTTTTACTTGAAGTGGTAAAATATTAACAATAGGTAGAATCGTGAAAAATTAGGCATGTATATTGTAGTCCTTATAGCAACAATTTAAAGGTATAATACAAAGAGATATAGCCAAAAAGCTAATAGATAAAATAATATGATATAATAAAAAAAATGTTTAAATAATCCAAAGAAGGCAGGGAGAGAGGAAATAATAAAAACAGGAGACATGTCAGGTGCAGTGGCTCATGCCTGTGGTCCCAGCCACCTGGGAAACTGAAGTGGGAGGACTGCTTGAGCCCAGGAGGTCAAGGCTCCTGCAAGCTGTGATCACACAACTGCACTTCAGCCTGGGTGACAGACGAGATTCCGCCTCGTAAAAATAATAATAATAATAAAATGATAGGCCAAATTCAACCCCAGCAGTAATTACATTAAATATAAATTGTCTAAAATTTCCAACTAAAAGACAGATTGTCCAATCGGCTTTCAAATTAAAATTTAAAAAGATCCAGCTGTATCTAGTCTACACAAAAGCCACCTTAAATATAATAAAATACATAGCTTATAGGTAAAAGGGTGAAAAAATATACCATATTAAAAATAACCAAATGAAGACTGGAGTGACCATATTAATAGCAGGCAAAGTAGAGTTCATAACAAGGAAAACTGCCAGGAATAAAAGGGACACAATGAAAAGATAAAAATGTCAATTCATCTAATGGACATAACAACCCTAAATATGTATATACCTAGTAACAGATTTTCAAAATACATGAAGCAAAAACTGACAGAATTGAAAAGAGAAACCATACAAGTCCACACTTTTACCTGGAGATACTAACACTCCTTTCTTTACAATAAATAACACAAATATTGATCAGTGCATTAATGTGAGGAAACTACACAAACCAGGAAAGGAACCATCAAAAGAGAAAAAGCAAATAAATTGCCAAGTTTCACATAGAGCTAGGAATCATTCATATTTCCATCAGTCAGAGAGGGAAAACCTTGAAATACACAGGGCATTGGATAGAGTATTCACAAGAGTATTGCCTCAGAAATGAGGCAAAATTAGCCCTAAAAGCTGTTTTGGTTCAACCAAACAAAGCCTAACAGCAAGCCTCAGAAATATCAAACCATTATCAAGCAACACAACTACATCCAAAAAATCTCTCAAAATATGCAAAGGAACAACAAAATATTGAGTACCCAATCAGTAAAATTCACAATGTCTGGCATCCAACCAAAAGTTACCAGACCTGGAAAGAAGTAGGAAAATACTCCCCATAATGAAAAAAAAAATCTGTTAATAGAAACAGACCCATGAGTGACACAAATGATAGAATAAATAGAAAAGAGGCCAGGCGTGGTAGCTTATATCTGTAATCCCAGAACTTTGGGAGCCTGAGGCAGGTGAATCAGGAGTTCAAGACCAGCCTGGCAAACATGGTGAAACCCCATCTCTACTAAAAATACAAAAAAAATTAGCTGGGTATGGTGGCATGCCCCTGTAATCCCAGCTACTCAGGAGGCTGAGCCAGGAGAATTGCTTGAACCCAGGAGGCGGAGGTTGCAGTAAGCCAAGATTAGGCCACTGCCCTCTACCCTGGGTGACAGAGTGAGACTCAGTCTCAAAAATAGTAATAATAATAATAAATAGAAAAGAACAATAAATCAGTTACAACTATATACTGTATGATCAAGAAGTTAGAGAACAGTATGAGAATGTTAAGGATAATACACATGAAAGACATTTTTTAAAAACCCAAATCAAACATGTAGAAGTGAAATAAAATAATGCCTGCTATTAATAGATTAGAAATTGCATAAAATATGATTACTAAATTTGAAGACATGTGCAAGAACAGAGGATCAGTGAGCTAAGGAATAAATCCAAAAAACCTGAATATGATGGAAGTGGAACAGGGGGATGAGGGGTGGGGTTTTGAGGACAAACAAAATTGAAAAAACTATGAACAAAAGTTTTCCAAATTTGATTAAAACTATAAACCTGGCTAGGCGCAGTGGTTCACACCTGTAATCCCAGCACTTCGGGAGGCTGAGGCAGGTGGATCACAAGGTAGGGATTTGAGACCAGTCTGGTGACCCAGTGAAACCCCATCTCAACTAAAAATACAAAAAATTAGCTGAGTGTGGTGGTGTGCACCTGTAATCAAGCCGAGCTACTCAGGAGGCTGAGGCAGGAGAGTCGCATGAACTCGGGAGGCGGAGGTTGCAGTGAGCCAAGATCATGACATTGCACTCCAGCCCGGGTGACAGTGCAAGACTCCATCTCAAAAAAACAAAAACAAAACAAAACAAAAAACTATAAACCCACAGATAAAGGAAACATAGAGAAAATTACACCAAGGCCCATCATTTAAATTGCTTGAAGCCAATTTAAGAGAAAAATCTTAAAAAGGAGGCAGAGAAAAGACACATTACATACACAAAAAGATAAGAAATACAGCAGACTTCTCATTGGAAACAGAGCAAGCTGGTGACAATAGAGTGATATGTGTAAAGTACTGGAGGAAAAAATAAATTACCAACCCAAAATTCTTTACCTAGCATAAATATTTTTTAGACAAAAGACAAAATAAAGACTTTTTTGGGCAAATAAAAACTGAAATAATTTATTACTAGCAGACCAAAAATACATGAAATGTTAAAGGAAGTCCTTAAGGCACAAAGAAACTGATACAATTTTACACACAAAAATGAAAAGCAATGGAAATAGTAAATACGTGGGAAAATAGATAATACTTTATTACTATTAAAATATTTTTAAAATAATTGGCTACTTCCAGCATAAATAATAACAATGTATTATGGAGATTGTAACACATAAGAGTAAAAAATGTATGCCAGTAATAGCACAAAGACCCTGAGGGGAGAAAGTGAAAACCTGTATATTGCTATAAGGTTCTTACAGAAAAAGAGGTATAGTATGACTTAAAGGCAGGCAATCATTTAAAAAAAAAAAAACAACCCCGTAACACAGAGCCAAAGATGATAAAGTAACAAAAAAGATTAAGATGAAATCATAAAAGTACTGAATTGATCCAAGAGAAAAAAAAAGTTGGGGGAAAAGAGATGGAACAAATAAAAAAAAAATAGCAAAGTGGCAGCTTTAAACCCAACCGTATTAATAATCACAATAAATTACAACAGGACAAATACCCTAGTTCACAGCAAGAGATCGTTAGACAGGTTTAAAATACAGAAGTAAGATCCAGCTGTATGCTGCCTCAAAGAAACCCACTTTAAATATAAAGACACAAATAGGTTAAAAGTAAAAAAGATATGCCATGCTAACAATAATCAAATTAATCCAGGAATGTCTATATTAATATTGAAGTAGATTCCAAAGTAAAGAATAAAGGGATAAAGAGCATCTTTTCATAGCTGGGCACAGTGGCTCACGCCTGTAATCCTACCACATTGGGAGGCCAGGGCGGGAGAATCACTTGAGCTCAGAAATTTGAGACCAGCCTGGGCAACATAGTGAGACTCTGTTTCAAAAAAAAAAAAAAGAGGGTCTTTCCACAATAATGAAAGAATCAATTCATTAGGAGAACATAATAATCCTAATTGTTTATGCACCTAGTAACAACTTCAAAACAAATGCAGGAAAACTAACAGAACTAAAAAAGGAAGTAGGCAAATCCACTCTTAGAGACACAAATTGCAAGCCTTGTCTTAGTGCATTCCTGCTGCTATGATAAAATACCTTAGACTGGGTAATTTATAAGTAATAGAAATTTACTTCTCCCATTTCTGGAAGCTGGGAAGTCCAAGACTGAGGTGCCAGCAGATTCAGTGTCTGGTGAGGGCTTGCACTTTCTTGCTGTGTCCTCACATGGCAGAAGAGATAGAAGAGCAAAAAAGGCCCACCTCATTCCCTCCAACCCTTTTATAAAGGCATTAACTACACTAACAAAGGTGGAGCCCTCATGACCCAATCACCCCCTTAAACACTGCACCCCCTAATATCATCCCTTTGGGGTTTAAGTTCCAACATATAAATTTTGGAGGGATACATACATTCAAAGTACAGCACAGCTGCTCTTATAGAATAGACAGAAAAATCAGAAAGGATATAGAAAATTTAAATAACACTATCAACCAACCTGATGTAATTGACATTTATAGAACACTGCACCCAACAACAGCAGAACACACATTCTTTTCAGTGCACGCAGAACATTTACCAAGATAGACCATATTTTAAAACATCAAACAAATCTAAATAAATTTAAAAGAATTCAAATATACAATGCATGTACTGTGACCACAATGGGATTGAATTAGAAATAAATAACAAAGAGGCATCTGAAAAGTTCCCAAGTGTTTGGAACCTATTGAGCACACTTCTAAATAAATCATGGATCAGGAAAAAAACAAAAATGAAATTAGAAAGTATTTTGAACTGAATAAAGATGAAAGCGCGATATGTCAACAGGTTGTGCAGTGCAGCTGAAATACCCAGAGAAATATCAATAGTATTGAACATCTATATTAGAAAAGAATAAAAGTCTCAAAACCATGACCTCAACTTCCACTTTAAGAAACTAGAAAAAGAAAATAAAACTAAATTCAAGGTTTTTGTGAAAGAAAGGAAATAAGATAGGAAATCAATGACTTCCATAAAAAGAAAGGAAACAGAGTAAAAGACAATGAAACCAAAATCTGATACCTGATCAATACAATTTATAAACCTCTAGCTAGACTGATCAGGGTAAAAAGCGAAGACATAAATCACCAATATCAGCACTGAGAGAAATGAGGTGATTCATCACAAATTATATAGATTTTTAAAAATAACATTATAAAAAACTTTATGCCAAAAAATTGGACAACTTTGATGAACAAATTTCTTGAAAGACACAAGGTACCAAAAGTCACTCAAAGATAAACAGAAAATCAGAATAGCCCTATATTTGCTAAGTAGATTTTATTTAAAATTTCAAATCTTCCCACAAGGAAAATTTCAGACCAAGATAGCTTCATTGGTGAATGCTAGCAAACATTTAAGGAATAAATAATGTCAATTTTTACACAAACTCTTCCAGAAAATTGATGAGAAATGAACATTTCCCAATTCATTCTATGGGGCCAGAATTACCCTGATATCAAACCCAGACAAAGGTATTACAATAAAAAAAAATTCAGATCAATAACCCTCATAAACATAGATGCAAAAATTCCTAACACAACTTTAACTGATATAATTCCAAAATATTCAAAGGGAATAATATATCATGATCAAGTAACATTTATCCCAGGAATGCAAGGCTGTTCTAATATTTGAAAATCAATCAATGAAATACACCATATTAACAGAATAAGAAAAAAAACCATATATGAACATTTCAATAAGTGGAAAAAGGCATTTGACAAAATCTAACATTCATTCATGATTTTTAAAAAACTGTCAGCAAACTAACAGTAAAAGGGAGTGTATTCAAACTGATAAGGACATGTATAAAATAACTAGTTAACATCATATGCTATTCTGATCTTGGAATGAATACTTTCCCTCTAAAAGAAGGAAGGAAGGGAAGTAGAAAAGGAGGAAGGGAGGGAAGGATGAATAGACAAAATAGATGATAGGTATGTAGGTAGGTAGGTAGGTAGGTAGGTAGGTAGGTAGGTAGATAGACAGATAGAGATAGACAGATAAAGTATCCAGATTGGAAAAGAAGAACTAAAGCTGACATTATTAACAGACAACATTTCTATATAGAAAATCCAATAGAAGTCTACAAAGAAACAATCAGAACTAACAAATGAGTTTAGAAGAGTTATAGAATTCAAGGTGAATATTCACATAGCCACAGTTTTTCCATATACTAACCACGAACAACCAGAAATTGAAATTTTAAAATACCACTTACAATAGCATCAAAATATAAATACTTAGGGATAAATCTGACAAAAAAATGTGAAAGATCTATACCATGAAAACTACAAAACATTGGTGAGAAAAATTAAAGATTTAAGTAAATAGAGAAGTATACTATGCTCATGGGTTGAAAGAAAGAAAACTGTTAACAGTTCAGTTCTTTCCCAAATTGCTCTACAGATGAGATGCAATATCCTTGAAAGTTCAGCTGGTTTTTTTGCATAAATTGGCAAAGCAATTATGAAATTGAAATGTAAATGCAAAGAACCTAGAGTAGTCAAACCAACTTGGAAAAAGAACAAAAGTGGAAGGCTTATACTAGCTGATTTCAAGTCTCATTATGATATTACAATGATGAAAACAATGGTATAAAGACAGACAAATAAATCAATGGGGCCAGTGTGTTGGCTCACACCAGTAATCCCAGTGCTTTGGGAGGCCAAGGCGAGAGGATCGCTTGAAGCCAGGAGTTTGAGACCAGCCTGGGCAACATGGTTAGACCCTGTCTCTACAAAAAAAAATTTATTTAATTTTTTTATTTAGATGGTGTCTCATTCTGTCACCCAGGCTAGAGTGCAATGTTGCGATCTCAGCTCACTGCAACCTCCGCCTCCCTGGTTCAAGTGAATCTTCTGCTTCAGCCCCTCAAGAATCTGGGGTTTTAGGTGCCTGTCACCATGCCTGGCTGATTTTTGTATTTTTAGTAGAGACAGGGTTTCACCGTTGGCCAGGCTGGTCTTGAACTCCTGACCTCAGGTGATCCACCCATCTCGGCCTCCCAAAGTGCTGGGATTACAGATGGGAGCCACCAAGCCTGGGCAAAAAAAATTTTTTTAATTAGCCGAGTGTGGCAGTGCACACTTATAGTCCCAGCTATTCAGAAGACTGAGGCAGAAGGATCGCTTGAGCCTAGAAGTTTGAGGCTACAGGAGCCACAATCATGCCACTGCCTGGATGACATAGGGAAACCCTGTTTCTAAAAATTAATTTTTTTTTTTTGACATGGAGTCTCACTCTGTCACCCAGGCTGGAGTGCAGTGGTGTGATCTCGGCTCACTGCAACCTCCACCTCCTGGGTTCAAGCAATTCTCCTGCCTCAGTCTCCCAAGTAGCTAGGACTACAGACACGCACCACCACGCTCAGCTATTTTGTGTACTTTTAGTAGAGACAGGGTTTTGCCATGTTGGCCAGGCTGGTCTCGAACTCCTGACCTCAAGCGATAGCCCACTTGGCCTCCCAAAGTGCTGGGATTACAAGCATGAGCCACTGCAACTGGCCTACAAAATTTTTTTTTTAATTAAAAAAAAGAAAGAAATCAATGGAACAGAAGAGAGAGTACAACAATAGACTTACATATATTTAACCAATTGATTTCCCACAGAGGTATAAAGGCACAGATATTATTTTCAACAAATGCTGCAGAAATCTGGATTATTCACAGGCAAAAACATGAAACTACATCCATACTTGTATCATACACAAAAATTAATACTAAATAAGATGACAGGCTTTAATATGAAACCCAAAACTATACAACTTCTAGAAGTAAACATAGAGGCACAAAAACTTTTGAAGGTAATGGATGCGTTATTTATCTTGAGTGTGGTATTTCATGGATGTACAAATGTCAAAAAACTGTAGGTTTCAAATATGTGCAGCTTGTTGTATGTCAACTGTATTTCCATAAAAGTATAAAAAGGGCAGGGCATGGCAAAAATGAAGGCAAAATAAAGACATTTCTGATAAACAAAACAGAGAATCTCCTACCACAAATCTGTAGTGTAAGAAATGTTAAAGGAAGTTCTGCAGCCTGGAGGGTAATGATACCAGACTGGCACTTAGATCAACAAGAAGAAACGAACACACTACAGCCATTAAAAGATAAACTTAAAAACAATTTTAGGGCAACATGAGAAACAAGACAAAGATGTCCATTCTCACAAATTCTATTCAGTATTGTACTGAAGGTTCTAGTCCTTGTAATACAGCAAGAAAAAGAAATAATTGCACATATATTAGAAAGAAAGCTGTAAAACTGTACAGATGACATGATCATGTAAATTAAAATTTCTAAGTAATCTATGAAAAAGCTACAAGGACTAAGAAGTGAATTTAGTAAGGTCACATGATACATGGTCCATATAAAAAAGTCCTTTATCTTGCCTGATTGTTCTGGCTAGGACTTCCAGTACTATGTTGAATTAGGAATGGTGACAGTGGGCACCCTTGTCTTATTCCAGTTCTCAAGGGGAATGCTTCCAGTTTTTGTCCATTCAGTATGATGTTGGCTGTGGGTTTGTCTTAATATTTTAAGGTATGTTCCTTCAAGGCCTAGTTTCTTGAGGATTTTTATCATGATAGGATGTTGGATTTTATTGAAAGCTTTTTCTGTGTTTATTGAGATAATCATATGGTTTTTGTTTCTAATTCTGTCTACGTGGTGAATCACATTTATTAATTCACATATATTGAACCAACCTCACATCCCAGGAATGAAGCCTACTTGATCATGGTGAATTAACTTTTTGATGTGCTGCAGATTTGGTTTACTAGTATTTTATTAAGGATTTTTGCATCTATGTTCACCAGGGATACTGGCCTGTAGTTTTCTTTTTTCATGCCAAGTTTTGGTAGGAGATGTTGGCTTCGTAGAATGAGACAGGCAAGAGAAATAAAGAGCATCGAGATAGGAGAAAAAGAGGCCAAACTAGCTTTCTTCGCAGATGATATTATTCTATACCTAGAAAACCCTAAAGACTATGCCAAAAGGCTCCTGGAACTAATAAATGACTTCAGTAAAGTTTCAAAATCTGTAGTGTTCCTATACACTAATAACATTCAATCTGAGAAAAAAATCAAGAATATAATCCCATTTACAATAGCCATAAAAAAACGACAAATACCTAGGAATGCATCTAACCAAGAAGGTGAAAGACCTCTACAAGGAGAACTACAAAATACTGCTGAAAGAAATCATAAACTACACAAACAAATGGAAAAACATTCCATGATCATGGATTGGAAGAAACAATATCATTAAAATGGCCATACTGCCCAAAGCAATCTACAGATCCAATGCCATTCCTATCAAACTACCAATGTCATTTTTCACAGAACCAGAAATACTACTCTAAAATTCATTTGGAACCCAAAAAGAGCCCAAATAGCCAAAGCAATCTTAAACAAAAAGAACAAAACTGGAGGCATCATATTACTTGACTTCAAAATATACTATAAGGCTAAAGTAACCAAAACAGCCTGGTACTGTACAAACATAGACACATAGCCCAATCAAACAGAATAGAGAACCCAGAATAAAGCTGGACACCTGCAGCCATCTGATCTTCCACAAAGTCAACCAAAATAAGCAATGGGGAAAGGATTCCCTATGCAATAAATGGTGCTAGGATAGATGGCTAGCCATATGCAGAAGAATGAAATTGGCCCCTGCCTTTAACCATATGCAAAAATTAACTCAAGATTTAAATGTAAGACCTCAAACTTTAAGAATCCTATTTAAAAAAAAACGTAGGAAACATCATTTTGGACATGAGCCTTAAGAAATAATTTATTGCTAAGTCCTCAAAAGCAACTGCAACAAAAACCAAAATTAACAAATGGGACCTAATTAAACCAAAGAGCTTCTAAAGAAACTATCTAGAGAGTAAACAGACAACCTACAGAATAAGAGAAAATATTTGTAAACTATGCATCTGACAAAGATCTAATATCCAGAATCTATAAGAAACTTAAACAATTGAACAAGCAAAAAACAAATAACCCCATTAAAAAATGGGCCGAAGACATGAACAAACACTTCTCAAAAGAAGACATACAGGCAGACAACAAATATCAAAAAATGTTCAACATCATTAGTCAGCAGAGAAATGCAAACCAAAATCACAATGAGATAACTTCTCACACCAGACAGCATGGCTATTATTAAAAAGTCAAAAAATAACAGGTGCTAGCAAGGCTGCAGAGAAAAGAAAACACCTATACTCTGTTGGTGGGAAGGTAAGTTATTTCAGCCATTGTGGAAAGCAGTTTGTAGGTTTCTCAAAGAACTTAAAACAGAACTACCATTCGACCCAGCAGTTCCATTATGGGTATATATCTGAAAGGAAATGGTATTCTACCAAAGAGACACATCCACTCACATGTTCATCATAGCACTATTCACAGTAGCAAAGACATGGAATCCATCTAGGTGCCCATCAGTGGTAGAATGGATATAGAAAATGTGGCAAATATACACCATGGAATACTATGCAGAAATAAAAAAGGTTGAAATCATGCCCTTTGCAGCAATATGGATGAAGCTGGAGGTCATTTTCCTAAGCAAATCAATGCAGGAACAGAAAACCCAATACTCCATGTTCTCACTTATAAGTGGAACCTAAACTTTAGGTAGTTGTGGAAACAAAGACGGCACAAAAGAGACTGAGGTCTAGAGGGTGAAGAGAGGGAGGGGGCAAGGGTTGAAAAACTAACTATTGAATACTATGCTCAGTACCTGGGTGAAGGGATCAATCATACCTGAAACCTCAACATCATGCACTATACCCAGGTAACAAACCTGCACGTGTATCCCCTGAATCTAAAATAAAAGTTGAAATTAATTTTTAAAAAATAAAGTTAACAGTATTCCTAAATACTAATACCAAACAACTGGAAAATGAAATAAAAAATAAAATTCCACTCACATTAGTATCCAAAAACATGAGAAACTGAGGAATAAATTAATGTAACATGTGTAACATTAAACACTGAAAACTACAAAACACTGCTGAGAAACTAAAGAAGATCCAAATAAATGAAAAGATGTACTACGTTCATGGATAAGAAGATTCAACATTATTAAGATGTCAGTTATCCCCAAATTGATCTACAGATTGGACACAATCAATATCTTTGCAGAAAAACGTAAGTTGATTACAAAGTTGAAATAGGAATGTAAAGAATTTAGAACAGCAAGAAAAATCTTGAAAAAAGAAAACAAAGTTTGAGGCTTAAACTTCTCAATTTCAAAAATTATTATAAAGCTACAATAACCAAAAGAGTATGGTATTGGTAAAATGATAGCCATACCAATCAATAGAATAGAATTGACAAGCCAGAAAGAAATCCTTATGTGGCAAACAATCTAACGAGGAAACTATAATGTCATTTCGACAAATGGTGCCAAAACAACTGGGTATCCCACATAGCAAAAGAAATAACCATCAAACCTTATCTTACACCATAAACAAAAATTAACTAAAAATATACCACATAACCAAATAAACGTACAACAAAAACTCTATGAAGCTTCTAGAAGAAGATACAGGAGAAAATCTTTGCAAACTTAGGATAGGTAAAGATTTCTTAGAACGCAAAAAAACTATGTAATAGGATAAAATAATTCCAGAATATATAAAGACTCTTAGAACTCAGTAATAATAATACATTTATATAGGCAAAAATTTTAACAGCTCCTTCACAAAAGAAGACATTCAAATGGTCCATAAGTCCACAAAAAGATAGTCACCACCATTAGTCATCAGGGAGAAGAAATTAAAGCCACAATCAGACACGACTACACACCCACTAAAATAACTAAAATGAAAAAGATTGACAACACCAAGTGTTGGTGAGAATGTGAGGTAACTGACACTTTCCCACACTGCTGATGGAAATGCAAAATGGTACAACCACTTTGGAAAGTCTGGTGACTTATAAATTTAAACATATATGTACTATACCACTTAGCAATTCCACTTTCAGTTATCTACCCAAAGAAATGAAAATGTATATCCACACACAGACCTGTTCATGAATGTTCACAGCAGCTTTACTCATAACAGCCAAAAACTGGAGACAACAAAAAAAGTCCATCCACAGGTGACTGGATAAACAAACTATGGTATGTCCATACAATGGACTACGACTCAGCAACAAGGAACGCTGATACATACAATAGGAAAGAGCCTTGGAAGCAGAAACAGACTCACAAGCTCCCCCAGTGACCTGCTTTAAGATGAAACTATCAGTTCATAAGACATACAGAAGGAACAGAGGAATGAGTTAAATTATACCAGAGGGATACAGTCAGAAGATATAGAACAAAGAACTGATTTATTACCCAACAAATAAGTTATGAGATAAAGAAGGAAGGAAAGAAATCTATAGACTTAAGAGACTTAGCAATCAAATGTTAGGGTCCTGATTTCCACAAGACCCTGTTTAAAGCAAATTATGAGGCAACCAGGGAAATATGAACATGGATTAGAGAGTTGATGATATTAAGGAATTATTGCTAAATTACTAGATAGGATAATAGTCTTTTAATCCCACATCTTCTAAAGAAACAAAAGTATTTACAAATAAAATGATAGGATATCTGGGATCTGCTTCAAAATAATCAGTGGTGAGGGTGGGGAGGGTAGAGACTGTTGGGAAATGGGTAGGATTATAGATAAAATAAGCATGGCCATAATTTCATAATTGTTAAAACAAGATGCTGGTTGCATAAAGGTTCATTAATTAATCTTTCTACTTTGGTACATATTTAGATTTTTCAATAATAAAAAGTTTCTTTAAAGTGCTCTGAGGGGAGAAATTAGCTCCACAAATGTTAATGCTTCTTCTGATCAGCCGGGACTGAAATAATAAGCAGAGTGGGGACCAACTGAAATCAAGCTGTGGGTACAGAACAGACATAATTAAAGCAAATTACACCTGTGGTAGCATGCATCTGTCCCATCTGTCCAGAACCCAACTCCGCTCTGCCAACAGGAATTCAGCAGTCTTTGGGGATTGGGCCAAGGCGGCCAGGGCTGGGGACAAGGTTGTGTTGTGTAAGTGAAACCCAGGAGCCCAGCAATTTTCCTACCTAGGTGCCAGTGGTTTCTATAGAAACCACCAGAGAAATGACATTTCTGAGAGCACAAAGCGTCTCCACTGGCCACCACTGGCTTTGTTCACACTTGCCCATCAGCATTTGAGATCCAGCCTATCAAAGTGGCCCTCGCGGCTCGCTTTTAAATAGGCACAGCTCATTATAAAGCACCTGCTTTCAAATGTTTCCAAGGAAACAGAGGCCCCAAGACACCCCTCTCTAAATTCATTAGCATTTAACACTCCTTAATGAGGCTTAAAGATGGCATGCTTTAATAGCCACATGCAGGGGCGGAGTGGGGGACACCTTTCCCTTTTACATTCAGGTGTAACTGATGAGCTGGCTCAGGCTCCCAGGGGACACACTTTAAGGGCAATAGTGACAGCATGCTGGGCACGTCTGGGGAGGTCTCCCTTACCTCCAAAGCCTCCCTTAGGGTGTTCAGCTCTGGGTCACCACCTAAAAATGGCCCGGGTAGAGGCCCTGCACTGGCCGGCATGGGCAGCCAGGTTGATCTTGTTTCCTAATTCTCCTCTGAATGCACATGCACACACACACACGGACACATACACACAAACGTGCATGCATGGACACAGACACTGTGTGTTCTCCGGCAACAAAACCCCTCACGTGTCGTTCCCTTTAGTCTATGTGCCTTTGTACATTCCTTATGCCTAAAATACCCTACCTTGACTTGCTGCCTAGAAAACTATGAAACCCTCTGCCAGCCAAGCCTCCCAATGTGGCAAGCAAAATCATCAGCTCGTTCTGTCTTTCATCAGCCCCCACAGCAGTTCCCATCACGATGCACCCTGGAGACTGGCTCCTCCCCTCAGCTGTGCCGGGAGGAGCCTCCTGTTCCCCCACAGTGGCCATGCAGCAGTAAATTCAGCAAGTGTCTGTAGGACCCCTAATGAAGAAATCTAAAGTGAGCAGCTCCAGGACGCTGGTGGAACTGGAGCTGGCAGGTGGGAAGCAGCCTGTGTCTTGGGGCCTCCAGGTCCTGGAGCAGCCTGTTGAGTATTTTGGGGGCCCCAGCTCCCTGACCCCGACTCCAGGAGAGGGAGCAGACTACTCGCAGCAGGAAGGCCTCCTCGGAGCCATTCCCAGCTAATGATCGGTGTTTGTGCTCCACGCAGGCCCGGTCGTGGTGTTCAGGCCCTTCCTGACAGACGGGAAACAGCACCAGGGAATGACGGCGCTGAATGTGTGGGGCTCATGAGAGCCTTGGGGCCTTTCCCCTTAAGCAGGGAAGTTGTGAAACTGTCCCTTGGACAACGCAGAGAGGAGGATGGCACCGGGCTCAGAGCCGAGTGGGAGGGCAAAGGCCAGCACAGCAGGGAGTTCTGCCTGCACTTCCCACAACTCTCTAGGGACCATGGCTGAGGCACTTCCACTGGGTCCAAGCAGAAGCAGAACACGTTGCCAAAGGACAGCCTTCCTAGGTGTGAGCTCCAGCATACAGCCCAAAGAGCGGTGTGGGGACAGGTCATGGAGCCTAGACTGGGGAGGGATGGGGGACAGGATCCGCCAAGGGGTGGTAGGTGGGGACAGGGGAGGGGGGCTTCCTGGGGGCTCCTGGAGAGTGAGAGGAAGCTGGCCCTTGTCTCCCACACAGCTCCAGGAAGACGGCACCATCCTCTATGAGTTGCATGAGGGACCGTTTCACAGCCTCCTCCTCCAAGGAAAAGGCCCCAGGGGCCCTTGTGAGCCCCCACATTCAATGCTCCCATTCTCTGGTCCTCGAGTTCTCCATCTGTCAGGAGGGGCTGAGCTGCACCTTCCTCTGTCTTGGAGGGTATTTACTGGCTTGTTGCCACGTGGGACTCATAGGACCTCTGAAAGCTCCTGGGGTGCCTTAGGCAGGAGTTCCCACAGTGACAGCTCCGAAGTTCCCATTTTAAGTTCTTTTCCCCCACATCCTGAGCATCTGGACTTATTCAGCAATAATTAATTCACTTCTCCCTTTTAAAAATTAATCAAAGACATGGGAGAATGTGTATCTGAGCTTCTGATCAGCCTGAGATGACCTGTGTTATCACACTGGGTTAGAACATCATCAGCCGAAAAGCACAGCACTTGACATTTTGGTCAGGTATGCTGCCTGGTTTGGGGGAAGGTACAATCTCTGCTCCACTTTTAGCAAAACCGAAGACAGTTCATGATGGCCCATTGTGAGCTCGTGGAGGGCACAGCCCTGTTGTGATCATCATCTGAAAACATCAAGATGGCCAGGAGCATTTACTGAACACTCTAAGTGCCATGCCTCTTGCTAGGTGCCTTACGTGGGACCTCCCTAATCCTAGTGACCACTTTGGGAAGTCGGGCTCGCCAGCTGCACTGTACAGCTGAGAACATGAGGTGAGAGGTGACATGTCCTGCCCACGATCATGAAGGGAGGTGGAGGCAGAGCCACTGTCACATCGACTTCGTGGCCTGACATTTGAACCTGACTGCTCTGTACCGTGCACTACACCAGGTCGCCCGGTGCACACAGCAGCTGCTCAATTAGTGCTTGCTGAATTTGAATTGAATCTAAACATACCCACAGAGAAACTGTCATGTTGAAGACTGAGAAATTTTAAATTACGGATACAAAACACAAGGGAAAGGAAGAAAAGCAGAAATAGACAATTACACATGTATCTATGTGCTGATCCTCTCAAGTGAAAAATTGGTTTTCCTCACTTTATAGTGGAGCCACGAATTAAAACTGGGCTCTAACAATACAGCCACCTGCAAGCGCAGCCCAACTCTGGAGCGCCCAGGCCCCTGCTTGCAGCACCACCTGCAGCTGCCTCCTCCCCGCACTCTCAACCCCCAAGAAGCCATGTAGGACAATGGACAGAGGCTCAGGCCTACTCTGAACAGAGCCCCAGAGAAACTAACTAGGGCACTGAGGGGAAGGGTCTATCTCTCTGATGAGGCACAGGGTCAACAGGGACCAAAAAAGGCCACTCTGTGGTGCACTGACCATGGGCTGGGCCACAGAGAATGACCCGTGCCCAGCATGCCTCCATGTGACCATCCCCATCCATGCTTCTCCACCCTCCACAGGCAGAGCTGCTTCACCCTCCTCAGTCTCTGGAAGAAGAAGCAGAAGAGACAAGGTGGCCTGCCTCCAGGCCACTGAATTAGGGCAGGGTCTCCCCTTGGCCCCCCGCAGGCCATGAACCACACGGAACCACAGCAAGGCAGAGGTGAGGGTGAGCAAGCCACTCCACCCTCAGGCCCCTCCAGTGTCCACACCAGCAGCACACACAGTGCACCAGCAGGGAGCTGCCCCGTCCAGTCAGGCTCGTCCTCCTCCTCGGTGCACAGAGAGGAGCGGCAGGTAAGAGAAGGAGAGGAAGAGGGCTGTGGTGCTTCTGGGAAGACAGCAACCAGGTCCCAGGGAACCTCTGGGTGGGGTGGGGCCGGGGGGCTGCAAGACACCGTTTCCCAACATTTATACCATCCCCATCTAGGGGACAGCTCTGTCTCCCCACCAACTATCGATTTCCAGTCCTTGTATCCCACCTGACTCCAAACACTGAATTCTACATTCACAAGGCATGCAGTGAAAGCTGGCCACCCCTTTGAGTTCTGAGATGCTTGGCTGGGCTGATTAGCAAGGACTGGGGGCAAAGCAGAACACAGCAAACTTCACCCCCTGGGACTCATCAACAGCCCAGGACAGGAGCTCTGGAAGGAAGGCAGCCTCCTGTGGCCCATCTGCCCCATCTGCCATCCCCGCTTCCTTCCTGCCTTGAGAAGAAGGTGCCATTCTTCCCTACACCCACCCTGCTTCCTCAGCCACCACCCCATCTCCAGTTCATCTCTCTGTACCAGAGCCTTCCTCCAGGATGGAGGGGAACATGCCTAAGTCTCAACTACGCTGAAAATAAGCAAACTGACCAGGCACGGTGGCTCACGCCTGTAATCCCAGCACTTTGGGAGGCCGAGGGGGGGCGGATCACAAGGTTAGGAGTTCAAGACCAGCCTGACCAAAATGGTGAAACCTCATCTCGACTAAAAATACAAAAATTCGCTGGATTTGGTGGCGTGTGTCTGTAATTTCAGCTACTTGGGAGGCTGAGGTAGGAGAATTGCTTGAACCCAGGAGGCGGGGGTTGCAGTGAGCCAAGATCACAGCACTGCACTCCAGCCTGACAATCGAGCACGACTCCATCTCAAAAAAAAAAAAAAAAAAAGCAAACTAACCAATGAACCCCATTCTTCAGGGTTAACTGGTAACCCCTTCTGGAAGAAAGCAGGCAGTGGTTTCCAGAACCTAACAACCATGCTTACCCTTCGACTCATTCTGCATTTAGGAATTAATGTGCAGAGGCATTTGCCTCAGTGTTGTAATAAGGGAGCCACTGGAAATCTCATAAACACCCAACAACAGAGGACTGGCTAAATACATCTTTGTATAATATATTGGGTAATTATTTAAAATTATAGCATCCAAAACCTTTTAACAATGTGGGAAATGCTAATGATATTATATTAAGCTGAAGAATAATGATATAAAAATGTAAATATATATGCATAAAACAACTGAATGAAGAATACCAACTGTCAATGGTAGTTACGGCTGGGCTGAAGTTTAATGGGTTGTCTTCTTTATATTTTCCCATTTCTCAAGTAGCCAACAAAGAGCACGTATTCCTTTTCTAATCAAAATGAGCATCTAGAGAACAACTGCCTCACCCTCCATTCTGAAGTCGTGGGCAGCACTGGGGTCTCCAGCTCTCCAAGGCCCTTTTTCGCTACCCCTACACCCTGCTTGCACCCAAGTCATAGACGGACCCCACCACAAGCCCTCTCATTGGCTCACAGCCGCACCCAGACCAAGTAAGAGACAGAAGGCGAGAGACAGGGCTGCCACTGGCCCGCATGGCACCTTGGTTCCTCTTAGAGAAAGATAGCCCTTCAAGTAGAAACCACCCCAAATCAAGGTTGTGGAATGGAATCCAGACCCCACCTCCCCCTCAGCCAGGTGCCTCTCTGCACTGGACAGCCTGCACAACCTCACATTTGGCCCTGGAAGAGGAGGACGCAGGGGATTGGGATAGAGGGGAAGGGAGACCCTAAAGCTGCTGCAGAGGTTTCTGGCTGGGCCGGCAACTGGGTGGAGGTGGTGCCAGCAGCAGGACAAGAGGCATTTCCTGCAGCTTCTCTGAATCCTGTAAATTAGGAAGACACCTTGTACATGGCAGGTGCTCCACAGTGTTCAATGAGCAAACGAGTAAGGCAAGCCAGAAAACCAGACCTTTTTGAAAAGAAAAAAAATTCAAGACATAGACTGTAATTAAAAACCAAGAAACCTGCTTGGTGGAAAAGGGGAATGCAGAGGGTAAGGAGAGCTATTCACTCCTCGTCTCTCTTCTGAACTGGGCATGACGATGGCCCGCTCATTACGGGATGTGGCCCTCGGTCTCCTCTCAGCACGTCCATCTCCCTCTGCAGCCTCTGAACCAGATTTGCAGAGAATTGCCAAGCAGTCTTCCTTCCGTGGTATGAGAAAAGGCTGTGGCTGCCGGGAAGCCTGCCTGCAAGCCTGACCGCTGACAGGGTACATGGAACATCCATATGCTTAAAACCACACAGCCATCAACACCCTCCTGAAACTGGGAATCTATTTGCTGGGGCACAAATTGAATTGCATGAACTTTCATGAAGTCATCCAATCTTTACAGAGTTATACTGCAGGTCCATGGAGGTTGGTACAATCACTTATTCGAGAAACAGTGATTAAACTGCTGACCATATGCCAGCACACACAGGGTCTGGGGATACTGGGTTGGAAGAGGCCATCCTGTCTCCCAGCCCTCACAGGGCTCACATCCCAGTTGGGGACAACCAGGGGCTACAACCCAGGCTGTCAGACTGTGGAAGCAGAATCACCTGGTAGGGGTGGGGAGACACCCAATCCAGTCGGGCTTGGGAAGATTTCCTGGAGAGGAGCCATCAGTGGAGATTTGGAGGGCAGGTGACGTCAGGCCAAAAAGAAGGGAAATGCAAGGGAAAAAGAAAAATATGTTCAAAATCAACCTAAAAAATATGTTCAAAATCTTTCAAAAAAGAAGGATAATCTGGCAAATCTCCACGTTTCCACATGCTTGAAATTCAACAATACACTTCTAGATAGCCCGTATGTCAAAGAGAAAGGAGCACACCTCCTACAGCCCACCTCTCCACTGATGACAACTGAACTTCTGGACAAAATACGAAAAGCAACTCCCTAAGGACTCAAAAAGGAAACAAGAGCACGTGGCTTGGGAGAGAGAGAAAAAAACTCAGAGAAGTGACTAGCACAGAGGTGGGAACCCAATTTCCTTTTTTTTCCTTTCTTTTCTATTTTCTGATTTTCTCTAACAGCTTTGACCTGAGAGGAGGACCCCAGTGGAGCTGCTCTGGCAGCTTCAAAGTAGATGAAGCAAAAAATCACAGAACTGAAGACAAAAATACACAAATCCACAATTATACCTGGAGATGTCAACACTCCTCTCTCCGTAACTGAAAGAACAAATAGATTAAAAAAACAGCAAGGATGTAAAAGAACAGACACCATCTTCAACCAATTGACCAAACTGCCATTTATAGAACACACTGCCCAGCAACAGCAAAATGCACAGAGAAGAGGGACCATTCCACACAGCAGGCTATATTCTGGGCCATAAAGCTAACCTTAGCAAATTTAGAAGAACTGAAAGACAAAGTATGTTTTCTGACCAGGATTAAACTAGAAATTAATGATAGAAAGAGATCTTCCAGCCTGATCAACACGGTGAAACCCTGTCTCTACTAAATACAAAAATTAGCTGGGTGTGGTGGCGCACACCTGTAGTCCCAGCTATTCCGGAGGCTGAGGCATGAGAATTGCTGGAATCCAGGAGGCAGAGTTCATAGTGAGCCAAAATCACAACCCTGCACTCCAGCCTAGGGGACAGAGAGAGATTCTGTCAGAAAGAAAAGAAAAAAGAAAAGAAGAGAAGAGAAAAGAAAAAAGGGAAGAGAAGAGAAGAAAAGTAAAGAAAAGAAAAGAAGGGAGAGAGGGAGGGAAAAGAAAAGAAAAAAGAAAACGAAAGATAATCTGGCAAATCTCCACACGTTTCCGCATGCTTGAAATTTAACAACACACTTCTAGATAGCCCATATGTCAAAGAGAAAGTCTAAAGAAAATGACAAAGTATTTGTAATTGGATTAAAATTAAAATACAGCCAGCATATTATAATTAAAATCTGTGGGATACAGATGAAGCAGTGCTGAGAGGAAAATGTGTAGCATTAAAATGTTTATATTAAAAAAGATATCTCAAATCAATGGCCTAACTTGCCTCCTTAAGAAATTAGAAAAAGAAGAGCAAATTAAATCCAGAGCAAGCAGACAGAAGAAAATAAAAATTAGAGCAGAAATTAAGGAAGTAGAAAAAAGGAGAGAAAGTCAGTATTTCTTTGAAATGATCAATAAGATTTTCTTAGTCACAATGACTAAGAAAAAAGGCACAAATACCATTACCAGTAATGAAAGAGGAGACATCACTACAGGCTCTAAAAATATCAAAAGAAAAAGAGAATATTACAAATCAGTTTATGTACATTAAGTTTCACAACTCAGAAGAAATGAATCAATTTTTAGAGGCATGTAGCTACCAAGTCTCACTCATGAAGAAATATACAATCTGAATAGTTCTATATCAAACCTCAAGGAAATCAAACAAGATACCACGTTGTACCCATTAGGATAGGTATAATACAAAAGACAAGTAAGAACAAGTGTTGGTGAGGATATGGAAAAATCAGAACCCTCATACATTGGTGGTGGGAATATAAAACGGTGCAACCACTTTAGAGAACAGTCTGGCAGTTTCTCAAAAGGTTACACATACAGCTACCAACCATATGACTTTGCAATTCCACTTCTAGGAAGAACCAAGAGAAATGAAAACATATGTCCACATAAAAATTTAAAAACAAATGTCCATAAATGGAAACAATGCAAATGTCCAGCGACTAGAGAACGGAGGAACAAAATGTGTATATCCATACAATGGAATATTATTTGGTCATAAAAAGAAGTGGAAGACTTCTTGTTGCTGGTCTGGCATGTAAGGAGCTTATAAATCAAAACAACAAGTAAAAAGCTGAACAAACTGTAAAACTCTTTTTAGATCCATAAAAGAAGTGAGATCACAAGACAAACTGCTGCCCTCAAAATTGGAGACACAGACAGGTGAATAAACAATCACAAGGTATTGGAGCACAAATTTCCACAGGAACCAGGGCCAGGAAACTGAATTATAATTGACAAATTGCTAGAGCCTCATTGTGGACAAGTCAGAGAGATTAAAAACTATGGAAGACCTGGTCATCAGTAGCCCCAAAATTTTGTGCATTTTACCTCCAGGAGCTACCAGCTTCTCACAGAGAAGACTAGAGAAAATCCCCTTATGTTTCCAGCAGAAGGAGAAAAGGAACTACTTTGAAATATAACAGAGCATTCTGTTCTTCTTCTTCTTTTTATTTATTTATTTATTTTTGTAGAGTCAGGATCTCGCTATGTTGCCCAGGCTGGTCTCTAACTCCTGGCCTCAAGCAATCCTCCTGCCTCAGCCAGCCTCCCAAAGAGCACTCTGCGGGTCTGTCCTGCAGATAAATTAGTTAGCCAGAGTATAACTTGCTGGGTTTATCATAGCCTAGCTGACCTGGGGGAAGGGGAATACCCAACCCTCACTGGCTCCAGCCTTCCTCATGGGAGAAGGGAAATACCCAATTCCTGCCCTTCTAGCCTTCTATGTGGAGAAAGAAAACACCCAGCTCCAGCCCATTCTAGCTGTCTGTCCTATCTAAAGGGGAGAAGGGACTAAGAAGTACGTGTGAGCTCACAGTCCAGAAGCACAGACTCTCTAAAAGATGCTTCCCTGCCCCCACTGACACTACTACATTACTAAAGTCCTTTTTATAGCAGTTCCTTTTACCTAGCACATCTTGTCTGGCAAGCAAGAAAGAATTATAAGGCATACTAAAAGGCAAAAGATATAGCTTGAAGAGAAAGCATCAGAACGAGACTCAGATATGGCAGTGATGATGGAATTATCAGACTAAAAATTTAAAACAACTATGCTCTACACACTAAGGGCTCTAATGGAAAAAGCAGACAACACGAAAGAACAGAGGGGCACTGTAAACAGACAGGTAGAAATTCTAAGAAAAGACCAAAAAGAGCTGCTTGTGATCAAAAACACTGTAACAAAATAAAGAACACACTGCTGGGTGTGGTGTTTCATGCCTATAATCCCAGCATTTGGGAGGCCAAGGTAGGAGGATCCCTTGAGCCCAGGACTTTGAGGCTGCAGTGAGCTGTGATCACAGCATTGCACTCCAGCCTGGGAGACAGTGTGAGACCCTGTCCCCAAAAATAAGAAATAAATACTTAAGAATGTTTTTTATGAGTTTAGCAGCATGGATACAGCTTAGGAAAGAATTTTTGAGCTTAAGGATATCTCAACAGAAACAGATGTGGTGTCTAACGAAGGCACTCTTGCAGGTTTGCAGTCATTTACCTTCTCACTGTATCATCACATGGTGGAGAGAGATTCATCTCTCTAGTGTCTCTTCTTACAGGGACACTATTGCCAGTCTTATGGGCTCCCCCTTCATGTCCTAATTACCACCCAACACTCTACCTCCTAGTATCATCACATTAGCGCCTCAACATAGGAATTCTGGAGAGGACACAAACATCCAGTCTGTTGTACATCTCATTAAACATTTGTCCAAACCCATACGATGTACAACATCAAAAGTGAACCCTAACATAAACTATGGACTCTGAGTGACAACGATGTGTCATTGTGGTTCACCATCTGTAACAGATGGACCACTCTAATGCAGAATGATTACGGGAAGGCTGGGCATAAGCGCAGGCAGAGGGTAAATGGAAATCTCTATCCCTTCTGCTAAATTTTTTCTGTGAACATAAAAGTCCTCTAAAAAATAAAGTCTAATTAGAAAAACATAAAAGAATGAAGTCCTGATATAGGCTACAATATGAATGAATCCTGAAAACATTATGTTAAGTGAAAGAAGTCAGTCAGTCACAAAAGACCATTTATATAAAATGTCCACAACGGACGAATCTATAGAGACACAGTAGATTCGAGGTCGCCAGAGACTAGGGGACTGGGCGGATAGAGTGGCTGCTAAAAAACATGGCTTTTTTGGGGGTGATGAAAATGTTCTAAACTGACTGCTGTGGCTGCAGAACTCTGCAAACATACTAAGAACTGAGTGAATGAGCGAATTGTACAATACAGAATAAAGCTGTTACCAAAAAACATTTAATGAGTATTTACTTTAGGCCCCATACAGTGGCTCACACTTGTAATCCCAGCACTTTGGGCTGAGGCAGGAGGATCGCTTGAGGCCAGGAGTTCAAGACCAGCCTGCACAACATAGCGAGACCACTTCTCTACAGATAATTTAAAAATTAGCCAGGCATGGTGGCAGGCACCTGTAGTCCCAGCTACTAGAGAAGCTGAGGCTGGAGGATCCCTTGAGCCCAGGAGTTTGAGGCTGCAGTGAGATATGATCATGGCACTGCATTCCAGCCTGGGTGACAAAACGAGACCATGTCTCTAAAAATCATTTTTAGTTACTTTAAAATACATTAAGACAAAATAATAACTAGGGCATCAAACCCATGATTTTTTGGATGCTATTAGTTATGGCAAGGCTAAAATAAGTTTTCAAGTAAAAGAATTATAAATCAATAGCAAAAAAATGAAAATTTTAAAAACCTTAAGGAGAAGCATGTTCAGTGCAGCAGAGAGTTTATTTTAGTGGCAACATGTATTATAGAAGATTTGTAAATTAGAATTATAGAAACATCATATTTATAGGATCAGTACAGGTCCAAAGAACCTGCTTTATATCTTCTGAAATTCCCTGCTGCATTTTTAAGGGCAAAAGTTATCAAATGAGGTGGGTGTTAATGAAAGTCTTGAAACATCACCCTCTTGAGTGCCATGGCTTCCCACTATCATCCATTGAGCTTGCCAGCAGTGTGGGTTTTAAACAGGGGTCTTCTTACCCAGTCCCAATGAAAGTGGTGCAGAGTAAGGCTGAAGAGGAGGACTGGGTTGCAGGGCAGATCTCTGAGGTTCCAGATTCTGGGGACCAACTGCCCCCTTCTGCCTAAGACTTATAGACACCCCAGGAGATGCACAGGGACTCCCCAGCCAATTGTGAAGGCATCCAGTGAAGCTGATGGATCCACTGAACATTGAAAGAAATAGATGTTCTCAGCAGTCCCTTCTACAGCTTTAAGACATGGATTGTCTAACTGGATTTTGTTGCCTCATGCCCTGGGACAATGCCTGGTTTCTGGTGGGGGTTCAGAACATGTTTGTGACATGGATAAATGAAATGCATCCTCTTCCTGCAATAGGGAGAAGCAGAAATTAGAGGAGGACCTGGCTTCAGATCCAGTCCCCTCAATGGCTGCCCACCCTGCACTGACAGCTGAACTTTTCAGAATTAGTTTCCTTGCCAATATTGGGGGTAGGGGGGCAGGAAGGCTGCTCTCACTGATACGTTGGGTTCCATTTTCGGGCCTGAGGTTACAGGGCTGTGGTCCCTCAGAACAAAACCCACCACTGTCCCATCCATGGCCAGGTCCTGACAGCAGGCACAGAGATGCGCGTGGCAGGGCTCAGTGAACATGTGAATGCAAGGGCTGTCCATGCAGGCTTCCCCAAGAACAAAACACACAGCCCTCACTGACCAATCTTTAGTCATGGGATACAGTCTGGGAAATGAGTCATGAGGCAATTTTGTCATTGTGTGCACATCATGCGCTTACACAAACCTCAATGGCATAGCCTACATACATCTAGGCTAGTGGTCTAGCCTACGGCTCCTAGGCTATACATCTGGGTGGGAAGCAACTGTACTGAACACTGCAGGTGATCACTAGGTGAATTTTTCAGTTTTATTATAAGGTTACAGGACCACTGTCTTATATGTGGTCTGACACTGACCGAAATGTCATTATGTGGTGCATGACTGTAGGTTCATTTAAGACGAAAGCTGAATTCATGCTGCGAACAAGAGGAACGATAAGGGTTTGAGCATCAAACCACCCCAGTTCATGGTCTTACCCTACTACCAACTACCAACTAGCCGTGTGCCCATGGTGTATAACTGAGCCCCTCCAAGCCTCAGGGCCCTGAGAGAGGAAGGGGGATGACGGCAGCACCCGGTCTGCCTCCCAGGATGGCCACAAGGAAATGAGCCACTGCATACACAGCCTGCACGTCATGATGCCCGCAGGAGGCACACTGTCATCAGCACTGGCTGCTGAAAGGGGCCCTCAAGACCATCAGGCACTCCATCATGCCCCCACTTGATGGATGAGGAAATGGGAGCC
This sequence comes from Cacajao melanocephalus, assembly GCA_963573385.1. Lineage (NCBI taxonomy): Eukaryota > Metazoa > Chordata > Mammalia > Primates > Pitheciidae > Cacajao > Cacajao melanocephalus. The sequence continues at coordinate 61,951 of CAUYLG010032234.1, forward strand.
AGGAAAGACAAGGAACAGCCTTGGCCCCCTGTCTTTGCCTCCATTAGGCTCCTACTCTCACCTGCAGACAAAGTTTAGCTTGTGGCAGAGCTTAGTCAGTACTGTGGAAAGTACAAAAAGTCCAAATAAAAAGCCTTTTTAATATAAGACAGATGAAAGAGACAAATGGAGAGTAATCAAAATCTCATTAGGGCAAATAAGTAACCTGCCTACGATGCCACAAAACTGATAGCACTTTGAACCAAGTAGGCGAAGCTGTCTCTTGAATGGCCACCATCACAGGAGTGCAAATCTTAAAAACATTCTCACCCACTGGGGCAGAATTTTCACTAGGTACCCACACCATGGCCCCCAACTCTGGCTATATATTAGAATCACCTGCAGAGTTTTCAAAAACCTCGATGCCTAGGCCACCCTGGGCAGGAATACTTTCTGATGCTCCCTTGGTAGCTATGGCCCGTGCCCTAGACCAGTCAGGCCAGGTCAACCCAGCCACCATCCGCTGCTTTACCAGCTCCTATCACTACCATCCTGCGATTACTCCCATCCAAGGAAAGATGCTCACAGGAGGGGAAGGAGATAAGCAAATTTATGACAGTGGCCCAGCCTCCATTCAACTGGCTGAGCTAATCAGTTGTGATTTTAAGAATCTGTCTTGATTAAAGGTATAAGTCAGCCAGCCGTGGTGGCTCATGCCTGTAATCCCAGCACTTTGGAAGGCCGAGGCAGGTGGATCACCTGATGTCGGGAGTTCGAGACCAGCCCGACCAACATGGAGAAACTCCGCCTATAAAAATACAAACAACTAGGTGGGTGTGGTGGTGCATGCCTGTAATTCCAGCTACTTGGGAGGCTGAGGCAGGAGAATCAGTTGAACCCGGGAGGCGGAGGTTGTGGTGAGCTGAGATGGCCATTGCACTCCAACCTGGGCAAACAAGAGCGAAACTTCGTCTCAAAAAAAAAAAAAAAAAATGCTATAATTCATTCATGTGACAGTTTGTGCCCTCCTGCCGCCCCTCCCTCCCTACTATGTGCTTGGCACTATGCTGGATGCTGGGAATACCATGGTAAATGAGGCACAACGCTTTCCCTCAGGGAGTCTACACGCTACCAGAATGCTACAGCATACTAGTGATGGGCTGGGATTGTAGGAAGCTGAGCTGAGGACCCACACAGGCCCAAGGGTGAGTAACCCACTTCCCTGTCACCTGCATGTTAGAACACGTGGCTACAGAGGGTATGGGACAAAGCTAGAGAAGGAGGTCAAGAAACGAAGTCAAGATCTGGAAGTCAAGATGTCCCTTTATAAACTTAAAAATCATAATAAAAGTAGAAAGAAAGATGTGGAAAAAGCATGAAATATTGATGATTAGTGTCAATGTGACACCAGGGTGTGCTGGAGAAAGTGAGCCAGCCTGTCAGAGCTGGTTTTATCATGAGAGTCCCAGAGCCAGCGGGGAATTGGAGTTTTAGAGGTACAGCGGGGCCCTGGAGGAGCAGAGTTGGCAGACCTGAACACATCGGCAACTCTTTCTCAGACGCAGAGTAGGAGCTAGACAGCAAAAGAACCACTCCACCCCCAGCCTGCCCAGTGTCACCCTGCACACAGAAAGAGAGGAACTGGGGCAGAGTCCAGGCTCCCAGCTCCGGGAGCCACGCGTCCTACATTTGCCAGGGCTGCTCCAATTTTCGGCGTTCAATCTTGCCTTAACTGAGAGGTAATCTGCTGAGGTTGGGGTTCCATAATGTAGTCCTGCAAAAAAGGTGATTCACTAAATTTGCAATGTGAGTTTTAAGCCTCTATATGAGCTTTCTTAACAAATCTCATTCATGTTACAAAAGGAGAAGTTGTTTTTATTACCTATCCTAACTTTTGGTTCAAAATAAATAGTCATCTTAACGTGAACTTGAAGGTGACTCCCTTGGAACATTTCCCACCCGCTAGAGGGCCCAGTATGGCTGTGTCCATGTCTTAGGCTTCTCCTGCAACTCTACAGCTTCCATTCTGTGCTGGGCACAGAGCCACAGCACTGCAAGGCTGGACATGCAAGAGACTCATAACTCTGTTATCCACCAAACATGAGGAAGCAGAGGAGCTCAGTCTTAGCAGAGACAACAGTGCTTGGATGGTCACACTATATCTCATCTGACACAGGGTCTCCCAAGTCCTCCTGCCTCTGTCCACACTTCTGGAATGACTCGCTATGGCTGAATTCCAGCTAGCCTTCATATCCCATTTGTCAGAGGGACCACACCCTCTATGTAGATCCTAGGGTGGCAACTGTCCCTGAGGTTGCGGGCAGGTAGGTGCCCCTACAGGTCTCTATCGCAAAGAGAGTGGCAGCTAACTCCATCAGCCCACTCCAGGTTACCCTGAACACCTGCTCTGGTCTGGGCCCTGCCAGGGATGTCAGGCACAGAGATGCCAGCCTCCCACACCAGGCAGCTGTAAAGAAACACCTGTGGATAAAAGCACTCAAAGGCAAGTAAGAGTCAAGAGTGATCATGTCCCTGAGATAGGTCACAGATGGTGCAGGTTAATTGAGGATAAGGTTCAAATGAGAAAAGCAAGGGACTTCTAAGTTCAGAGGCCCTCTGGGCCCTGGCTTCTCAAAATGTGATCCACATACTATCCCCTGCTTCATCTCCTGGGAGCTTGTTAGAAATGCAGGGTCTCATCCCCACCCGGACCTGCTGAAACAGTATCTGCATCCTAACAAGAGTCTAGGTTCTCTCCTACACCTGTGAGTTTGAGAAACCCTACTTTGGAGGTGCGTTTGGACTGCCACTTTACAATACCAATTAAAAAGTCATGGACCAGAGAGGCTTTTGCTTAAGGAATGTGCCTGAAATCACCCAGCCAAGCAAGTAACAGAGGAAAGACATGAGCCCAGGTCTCCTGCAGCTCAGGCCAATGGCACTAGAGGCTCAGGGGGCTCCTGGAGAAATTGACCGTCACAATACTGTAAAGGTCAGACCACAGGCGTCTTAGGTTCCGGACCACACCCATGTTCAAGAGGACTGCTGGGAGGAAGAGGGGTCAGAGGATGCTGCAGCAGCAGCGGGAAGCCAGCTTCGAGTAAGCACACACAGCTGGCTTGTGCAGAACACATCCTGCTGACCTCTGGAGATGAAGTCAGACACTCTGCAGTGATGAGATGTGCTACATACATCAAATCGAAGGTGGAGAGATCAGCCAACATCAGCCAAGAAGAAGAGACAGGGAGCCAAACAGCCCATTTGCGGTAATGAATTGGGCTGGACTAGAGGAGTCCGGAATCCTGACACTTGTCATTTGGCTACATTTAAGGAATCATAAAGCCTCATGACTGGAAAGTAACTAAAAAGTTATATGTTCCAACTACTCACCATGCCCTAAGATCCCAGAGAGAGGTCGTCTGGCCTTACTTGCCTCAGTTCTGTCAGCAGAAACCTACCCCTTACCTTCACAATGTAGGCTTGCTTTGACCCAGAAATTTTCATTCTGAGAGTCAGGCTTAAGGAAATAAATCCCAAATGTGGAAAAAGCTATATGCACGAAGGTGTTTCTTACAGTGGAATGTGTAATAAAGTAAATAACAAACTTGATAGTTTGTTTAGAGATTATAGCAAGAGAGAGAAACAACTTATACACCCCTGACTCGAGGAACAGTTCCCACCTGGAAAACACGTTCTCTGAGCACCTGTTTTCTGCAATGAACACAGAATGGGGTAAGACACCCACCTTGTCAGCCAGCTCGGGAGGATTAGTCCTGACAATCAATAGGGTGACAGATGTCAGAACCACATCTCTCTATACCAAAGTCAGCCAGATCTTAAATATCTTTGGTTTTGTGGGCTGTGTGGCCTCTGTTGCAATGGCTCCACTCTGCTACTGTAATATAAAAGCAGCCAAAGATGATACATAAATGAATGAGTGTGGCTGTGTTCCAATAAACCTTTATTTACAAAAAGAGGCAGTTAGCTGGACTAGCCTCGGGCTATAGTTTGCTGACTGCTGATCTCTATCCTCACATCTATTCATTTTAAATGGCAAAAACATTTTTGAACTATCCTACACGTCTAACACAGGGAAATGGTTTAATATGTTAAGGCATTCATCTGATTCACTTCATCCATAGATACTTACTGAGTGCCTGCCTATGCCAGACACTGCTCTGAGTCCTGGGAAGAAGCGAGGCAGTGAGTGAGGAACACCGTGAATCAAAGGAATATGCCTGAACCCTTATGAGAGTGTGCACTAATAGAGAATATCCTTCTAATGCTACATGAAAAGCAAAACACAAAATTCTGTATAAAAATAAGACCAAATAGTGCTTTTATATTTTAAAAAACACACTAGAGGAAAAAAACCAGAAAAAAAGGCTATCAAATTGTTGCTAATGTTTAACTTTGGCTGTTTGGACTACCTCTCCTCTCTTTACCTGAATTTTCCAATGTCGTCATATGATTACGTATTACTTTTACAACAAAACATTCCCTCCCCACTGTATTTAAAAGGAAGGCTTATCCTGGTTTAAGCTGAAGTCTTTGTCCCTCCTACTTCCACCTGCAGTTCCCACCGCGGACCCTGAAAGCCAAGCTGCTCCCTTCTGGGTGTTCACACACACGCCCAAGCTGAGGCGGAGAGTTCAGCACCTGGGACAGTGCCACAGGCGCCCACAGGGGTGAGAAGTAAGCAGCGGTAGGTGGGAGACCCCGGAGGGCAGGGGCTGTGCCTCCTCCCTGGTCCTCCTGCCAAGTCCATTTGAGACACATGGGCAACACCTGTCAAAGCAGGAAACAGTGTTGTCCCCTGAGCCCAACTGATGCAAATGGAACGAGCCCAGTGACCCAGCGGGGGAGGATTGTTGGTAGAAAGGAAGTAAAAACAAATACTGCACAGATCCCTTAGCCACATTACTATCTTGGGAGAGACTCGCAAACATGCCAACACCAGTCACAGCAACATCTGCTTCTAATTGCTTCTCCCCCAGCATTTTCAGAGCTCGTCAGCTGGCATCTGCCCTAGGAAAAAATCCAGTATTTTTAACAAACGCTTAAATCAGATGGCGTCCTTGGTGAGCAATTTCTTACATGTTTGGTCTTTGAGGCTAAAAACAGTGAGTGCACCCATAAGGGACGTGGTTGTCAGGAGGGGCTGGGTTGATGCTCAGGAGGTCCCACTTCAAACGGTATGACTAAGAGTTTCCAGTTCACAAGGCACGTTCAAATGTTTTCTTTCACTTGTCATGTATTTATATCCTAAATATAAAGTGTTTTGGCAGGTTTTTTTTTTTAATGCCACTGTGTCCACTTCTTTATGGGTAATTTCGTCTCTTTTCCAAATATTTGTATAAGAAAGTTCCTTTGTAAAAGAAAAATGTGTGATTTTTTTTTTAAAGACTACATTTATCTATGCTCCCACTTGTGAGTACTTTAAGCAAGATCTCATGTATGGACAAAAATTCCCATTCTCTGTCAAAAAAAAAAAAGTCTCTACATTTAGGCTCAAAAAAACAGCAGCCCCTTCTGCCCATCAGGAAAGGGTCTTCCTGTGCCAGCCAGTCTGAAGCAGGAAGGCAAATCTGGAATCTAGGCCTTGGGGGCTCTGTGTCACCCTCCTCCCTCTAGAATACATGGACAGCCTCTACTCAAGACAGACCTGCTTGGACGCTGCACCTGTCTAGGACCAAGGCAGGAGATGTTCACAAACCTCCCGTGGCTCCCCACTGTTAAGACCAAGACACACAGCATTGAAAGACTCTCTGCCCAGGTCACCTTGCTGTGTGGAGCCCATGCCCAGCCAAGTCCCCACAGACATCCTGTGTTCCCACCTCCTATATCTGCACTCTCTGCATGACTGCCTTCCTCCATCATTCACTCATTCAGTTAATCATGATTCACACAGTGCCTACTATGTGCCAGGCACTGTTCTAGAAGCTTGATGTCAGCAACAAACAAAAATCCCTGCCCTCAAAGAGCTCACATTCTACAGGAGGGAAACAGGCAAATGAATGAACACATAAAATCCATAGTATGTCAGATGACAATAAATGCAACGGAGAGAAATGAGATAGCATAGGGGACTAGTGAATGCTAGTGGGTTGCGGTCAGGGGGCACCTCACTGGAGAGGTAACATGTGATCAGAGCCCCGTGATAGGGGGCAGCAGGCCTCTGTGTAGGAAACAGGCAGAAGAGTCTTCCAGTCAGAGGGAGCAGCAAGTGCAAAGGTCCTGAGGCAGGAATGTGGTGGTATGTTCAGGGAAGGCAAGGAGCCTAGTGGGACTGGCACTGATGAGAAATGCTGGCCCGCCCCCAGGCCAGAGAGGATCATTTAGGCCTTGTGGACCATCAGAGACATTGGCTTTTACTGTAAGATCAGAGCATGGAGGATTCCAACAAGAGGAGCGACGTGTCTGAGTCACACTGTAACAGACCAATCTAGCTGCTGTGTTGAGAACAACCTGCAAGGGGCAAGGGGTAAAGTGAGAGATCAGATGGGAAACTCCTGCAACCATCCCAGCGAGAGACAACAGCAGAGCTACAACAGCTGACTTGGGGAAAAGTGTCCAAGTTTTAGAGAATTTGCTAATGGTTTGAGTATGGAGATATGATGCGAAGAACAGAGACAGGGCTGATTCTGATGTTTTTGGCCTGAACAACTAGGATGGAGCTGCCATGCAGTAAGTGGTGATGGTAAAAGGCGCAGCAGGTTGCAGTAAAGGATGGGGATGGAAATCACAATCAGCCTTTCAGCCCCAGGAACAGTGACTCCTCTAAAAAGCCTTCCCACAGCAAGCTAAAAGCACTCACCCCCTCCCTTCCTCTCTCTCCCAAGCATGTATGCATGTATACAGGTACATGCACACACACCCCAATTCTCTGTACCAGAGTTATCTGCATCCACACATTATTCCCTTGAGTAACCCAGCAGATTCATTTTATATCATCTGGAAGCATTGTGCACAGTAGGTACTCAACAAATATCTTTAGTAATATGCTGCATAAAATTACACCTATGATATTTTAAGTCTGACAACTCAAGAACGTTCTTTCAAAACATCTAAAAATTAGGCTTAGCATTGATTAAATATTAAGTGGTAATTATTCCACCTCAAGGGTCCTATATATAGATGCTGACCCGCCCCCAATTATTCAAATTGGGGGCAAGCGCTCCTGTGGAAAGGCCAAGTTAGGAAAATGGCTATTACCTTGCTGGTCCTTATATCCCAAGCTTTCATTTCAGAGCTGAAACCTCCACATAAAAAAATGTTGTGGTCTTTCGGATGGAATTTCAGGGTAGTAATTCTAAAGTCACTTCGGCCACTAAATAGCTGGGTTCCTACAACACAAAAAGAGAAGAGAGGATTAGAAAGTACTTAGGTCACGAAACAAATATCTTAAAACTAAGATGCCATCTGGTATGGGGGTCCATAGCAAACACAGCTCCCCTGGGCCCGATGTGGCCTAATGGAAACTTTCTGGCAATATGACAGTGGTGGCAGAAAGATTTGCCCTTATTCTCTGATTCTCTGGCCAGCCCACCCTTGACTAGCTGAACATCCCCTCCTCCTGGGCTGAGCTTAGACGGGTAGATCTATGAGTGCCACCTTTCACATGTGCTATAAGCATGACACGCATTCGCTCATATAAACCACACAATGACCCTATGCCCACCTTACAGCCAAAAACAAGGCCCGGGGAGGTCATGTAACATTTCCAAGGCTGCACAGTTAACATAGTAGATTATTTACCTTTGAGTTTAAAAACCAAAAACAGGATTGCTCCAAGGTGATACCTTTCAGGATCAGCCACCTTATAATAATGGATGAATGGTTTGCTATGGAGCATGGCAGATGGGGTGGCCTGAGACACTGGGCGATAAATGAGAGTGGCCATCGTGGTGGCCCAAGCACAGATTGGACAGAGTGGTGTGGACCATCGGGGTCTCACTGGCTCTACAGGACACAAGGCAGTCCTTGTCCTTTATAAATACATCATAAACTGTTGTCAAGCATTTATGTGCATTATGGTAAGTGTGTGTGTGTGTGTGTGTGTGTATATACACACACACACATATATGTGTGTGTATGTATATATATATACATACACACACACATGTGTGTGTATATATATATATATACATACACACATATTATATATGATGTGAAAAATGTCTTTTTTATCACTATGATCTTTTAGAGGTAAGCTATATAAACTTCAAAAACATCAATTATTTGGAGCAGGTCAAAGCTGGTCCTCCTTCCACTACCCAGTGCAGCTCCCATGTACCAGGGCACTGGCTGTCATTCTTGTCTGTCCACACCTCATCCATCTGAAACGGCATCAAGAAGGCGGACCAGCCCTAGGGGGTGTTCTCGCCATGGGAGTCTCTGAGTGCTGGCCCTGTGCACATCCCCCACAGGCAGGGCTTACACACCAGGCACAGCACCTGCCGCACGCCACCCAGCCAGAAACGTGGAGGAGGCTTCCCTCAGAGGTGCCACAAGGGCTCCCACAGTGCAGGAGGAAGAACCTTGACTGGCTTGTACCCATAGAAACTCCCCCACTGGACTGAGTAGTGGGCTACTTAGGGACATGGGAAACTGGTGGCAAAGAAAACCATAAAGACACTGAGGTCTCAAGCATCATTTCCACTCGCAGGAACTCAGAGAGCAGCATTTGCTCATTCAATTCAGAAAGCACAAAAGGTTGCTCTGCTTTGTGTTCTGTGACCCCACACATTAGTGAAGGGCTCTACCAGCTCACCAGGTGCAGAAATGAAAGTAATCAATCAGTACCCATGACAGTCACAGCGGGAGGCTTTCACAGACCCAATCTGCCTAGATTCATGGTCTCCAAGCTATTATTGTTTGACAGTACACCCCATCCATGAAAAACATAAGGCACACATCACCAATATATAGACATTTAAGTTGTATAATATGCTTCTGTACCAACATATTATGAACATTTAAAAATGTCAAAAATAGAACATTTTAAAGGATGATACAAGGATAAGTCAATATTTTAAAATATATTTTAATATACTCTTAAGAGGATCAATGAACCTCTCTGAAATCATATGAGTTATGTAATACTATTTTTAGTGAGAGCAACAGAATTGAATATGCTTCCATTTTTCTTAATGTAGGGAACTGTTTATAATTCAGTTATTTGAATGTAGTCTGCTTGCAGGTAGGTTTGGTTGACCCACTGAACTCTATCAAAGCCGACAAAGTTTCTTTCACGCACAGATGCATGGACCTAGATGGGAGATATTCACCATTGGCCACATGGAGGACATTTTCCACTTCTTTTTTTTTTCTTTCATAATTGAGATTTTGTGGGTTGAGGATCTATGCAGACATTTCCATTTATACACAATTCTTAACATACGTAACAAAAATCTAACAAGCCATGTATTGTAATTCTTTTTTAAAGTTATTCCAGTGACTTTCCCACTTAAAATTTGGAAGCAAATTTTCATTAAGAGGCTATCAAGTACCTGTATCTTCACATGTTGATAAGCTGTTACATACGTCTCACCAGTTCACAACTGAATAGCAGGTACGCTACATATTCAAATGTTTAATCTTTCACAGCACAGTAACAAAGTTATCAGGAAAACAGAACAACCACAACCAAAGATGTTCTGGAGTGTACACAACTCTGACAGGGAGAGCCACGATCGAGGCATGGCTTTCTTTAGGAAAAAATTCTAATAAAAAACAACATGAGAATAGAAGTAATTTAAAAATGTCGAAGACATTAAATGCAGGACTGACTCCATATCGCCATTTCATATGCTTTGTATCATCGGATATAAAAACTAACCCCCCATCTATGGAATGTTAAGCTGACACCCGAGACAGTCAAAGCCTCCCATAATTCAATATCCCACACTATTTTCTGGTTGTACCAAAAATAAACAACCAGAAAATGATTTCACCTCTTAAAAGAAAAAAGCATTTATACTTAAAAAATGGGATGAGGTGGGATTCCCTCCTTCTTAAAAATATTTCCAGAGGTACTAAAAAACTTGCATTTATAAAATAGTTGACAAAAATATTCCTCTGGATTGTACAAGAAAGGAGACAGGGACCACTGCTAAGACATGGTATACGCGATTCATTAGACTTGGCTTCTTTCTCTCCTGCTGCATCAGAGGCTGGACTCTCCTCAGTTTTCATTTCCCCATTTTCTGCAGGTAACTGTTCTTTAGTTTCTGGGTTAGCCACTTCGGCTTGTTTTCCCTTTGCTCCCCTGTTCCCTTTTGTTTGCATGTTTTTGTCTGAAGATTTATCCTTTGCTGCTGCCGTTTTCCAGCTGCACTTCCACTTTTGCAGGAGCAGGTTTAGCTGACAACCACACCAACCTCCTCTTGGGCATCCTGGCGGCGGGGAAGGGTGCGTGCCAGGTGCCTGTGGCACAAAGAACCTTCACGAGGCTGGGCTGCCTGGACATTTTCCACTTCTATCCACCATTGATGCAAAGGACTTTGTGAACATTTTGCTAGTAAAGCTCCATTTCCCCTAATGTCAAATAATGGCTCCTGCAACTAATCAGAAGCTTGATTATTGCATTATCATATTTTTAACAACCCTGCTCAAAATGCACTGAAATTTTCATTTAAAGGATTTTAAAACAGATTAGAAAAACACTGTTCCCAGGTTAAGGGTGAAGATATTTGAGATTTTAATGGGTGACGCATCATTTTTTGGCAACAAAAATCACGTAACAATGGAAACAATTAAAAACTTCTGTTTTCAAAATGTTCTCTCCATAGTACAACTTTTTAAGAAAGCAGTTACTCTTTCATCCTTTGTTCAAGCATTATGTTTGCCATGATGGATAATAAAGTGTGTTGATTTTTTTTTCTAATATCTTCTAGGGGCCTACAACTGGCAGTCACTTATCAACAGAGAAAATTTTGAAAATACTTGACTTTTTGTAAATGAAGAATCTATACCTCTTTGAGCTCCACAAGCCTCTTAACTATTTCGCTACAAGATGCACTGCAGATGGTACAAAAGATTTTCATGGTCACCCTGTGTCATCACAATGTTGCCAAGAGCTGGCTGCTTTAGGCCATATAACCTGTATGGAGAAGGGACAGTAAACAACACCCTAACTGTCCAGCCCGAGGGGAATAGTGAAAACGTGGTTTTCTGCCTGATGGGATGCTGAAAAGCCACTGAAAACTGGAATCACAAACAGTGGTCTGCAGCAAGACGGACAATGCTTGATTCCTGTTCTGTAATTACAAGAGTATTAAATGGGAATTGATACACAGCAGTCCCCAAGCTTTTTGGCACCAAGGATGGGTTTTGTGGAAGACAATTTTTCCATGAACCAGCGGTTGAGGTGGAGGTGCTTTCGGTATGAAACTGTCCCACCTCAGATCAGCAGGCATTAGTTAGATTCTCATAAGAGCACAACCTAGATCCCTCGCAGGCGCAGTTCACAATAGGGTTCCGTTCCTATGAGGACCTGACGCTGCCGCTGATCTGACTGGAGATGGAGCTCAGATGGTAAAGTTCACTCTCCCACCATTCACCTCCTGTTGTGCAGCCCAGTTCCTAATAGGCTACGGACAGGTACCAGTCTGTGGTCCAGAGGTTGGGGACCCCTACTGATATGGACAAAGACTGAGAAGAGATTCACTGAAATGAAATGAGTTGTTCTAGAGGTAATAAGACAAGTTTTTTAATTATACTAATATATTTGCTGTAATAAAGATTTTTTTAAGTCACCAAGGAAATGAGCAGATTCGTGAGATGATGGTCTTTGTGTAATGTCCCTCTCATTAGATCAATAGACAACAGTTTCAGTAAACCAAAAAACTGCTTCTTGGTGAACTGATCTAATTGGAAATCTGGTACTCCCCCTCCCCCCAAAAAATGTACTCTTCTTTTCCTTTCCTGAAACGCACCTGCAACTCAAGGTGGTACAAAAAGCCTTCTACAGAGCATGGCAAACCGCATCTTTTAAGCTACAATTGGTGATCAGAAGCCAACCATGACGTGCCCAGTTAGCAGGTCCCCGTGCTTAGGGAGCACAGGCAGAGGGCTGTCCCCCGGTCCCCATGTGCCTATGCCAGAGACTCAGAGCAGCAATGCGGCAGCACAGAGACCCCAGGACACTCACTTCAGCAAAGTGGCTGGGGATCATCCGGAGAATGAGGGCAGGGACCACCATCACATCCCCTAGACAGAAAAGGCAGGCGTGGATGCCACTGGAGCCCCCACACCACTGAGAAGGCCCAGGACTGCCAGGGTCTTTCTCCCCACAGGGACAACTATGCTTATTGCTGAGAACATTCAGTGACCGGCTTCTTGCTCACTTGGAATTCATTGCTAATCCTTAAACCCAAAAGGAACACAAAGTCTATCTGCCTGGAGAAAAGTTTCCCTTGTTTTTTGGACCATAGCATATAACCATATGCTTAATTTCAGAAATGACAGTGAATTATCCATATGTTTTTTCAAAAGCGCAGTGATACAGTCTTGCCAACAATGGGAAAGATAGATGAGAGAAAACGTGAAAGCTGAATTGCTAAAAGATGATAATTGAACTTTTTCTGCTAAAAAAAAAAAAAATCTGAATGTTATTTTTCCTCAACCCCCTAAAGAAACTGAAAATCTGTCTTTTAAGTATTTCCATTTAGAAGATAAGCTGTAGTTTATACATTTTTCCTATTTTTAATTATACTAACTAGGCCTTTACTGCTTTTCTTTGTTAAAAAGGTTCAAAACTACAAGATTTTTAAATTTTTTAATACGTTCCTGGATACCTAGTGAAAAACACCAAAGTAAAAATCCTGCTAAGTAAGAAGTTCTCAAATAAGACCTTGTTTCAGAAATCAGAACCATAGCCATCATTATCTGGCACAATGTTGGAAGCAGAAGACGGTACAGCTGAGGAGTTCCAAGCCACGAAGACCCAGATCCCACCCCCGCTCTGTCACTTCCAGTGGAGAGGCCCTGGGCAGGACCCTGCACTGCTATGTCTCACACTTTTACAAATGTAAGGTCGTCATGACGGCTAAATGTAATGAGGTACATGAAGCCTTCCACAGAGCATGGCAAACAGCAATCAACAAAAGGGAGCTATTATAGTTTGCAAAATTAAACCGCAAATTATTGAATTCATCCTCGGTTCAATCACAAACTAAAACCAAGGGATACAGGTTTTTAAATAGCAAGAACCTCCAGAGATCAATGCTTTTTGAGCTTTTGTCATGAGGCTTTGAGAATACAACGCCCTGGGCTGCCCTTTACATTTGTTAAAGAGATGTGGGTAAAGTCTAGAAAATATTCATCAGTGAAATATATTGAACATGAACACCAGCCATGCCGGAGGTGAAGGTCTTAACTTGTCAGATGGGCTCTTCCTCTCTACCTTTTCATAAATCAAGGAGCTTGTTTGTCATATCCTCTCCTGGGCAATGCTACTTTCAGGATAACGGTTAGCTGTTATATAACATTTAACCTTGAGACCATCTTGCTTGTTTACCTGTTTGATATAGAAAATTCTGTTTATTCTCTATATGCTTATTATAGAAAACTGAGTTTTAAAATACTTAATCCACTGGCACTGACTTTATTGATCTCATTATAACGAGCTCAACTAGTATAAAAACTTTTTGGATCTTCTTGGAGCTAGGAAAAATCACTTCTTTTCTCCTTGAATCAATAATAATACAAATAAAAAAATCATTAAAGCAAAAACATGTTTAAAACACAATGCAGAAATTCCATTTGTTCTACTGACTCTATGACCAGTGCTTCCACCTCCATTTGACAGTGAGAAGGCACCTGGGAACTCTGGAACAGTGGCTCCTCCAAGCTGCCCCTCTTCCTTTCTCAGGTGGAGACATCGAGCTCCCCAAGGTGACCACACATGTAGCCAGGGCAGCACCACCTGTCCACTGTAACATCTATGCCTGGGACCCTATCATCATGCAGGCCTCCAGGTCATGAGGGCTCTCCTCCTCCATTCAGCATGTCTGGCTCCCAGCCTAGTTCCTGTCACATAATAGGTATTTGATCCAGGTCACATGAAACCCAAGTATGGGTCTCCAGGAAAGAAAAGAGAAGCTCCTGTGTCCCTCTCCAGGGAGCTCAGAGGCAGCCCTGGCAAAGCAGTTCACAGTCAAGGAAAGGGGACAACATTTATCAGGAGCCTATTACCTCCAGGCCTGTCTGGAGCTTGCACGCATCACACTGCACCCTGGGTGGTACGTGTAATTAACCCATCTCTCACAACCAGGGAAACGGAAGCTCAGTGAGGTGAGAGACACCCAGAGTCACATGAGTCAGCCATGCTGAGATCGAGACTGGCCCCGTCTAATCTCAGGGCCAGCTCTCTGCACCCCACCTTGCATCCCCGCCAGTTATTCGTGACCTTTCCTTCTCCTTAGTGCTTTGTTCACATCCACAGACTGACGAACATGTAGGAAAAATGTTGACAAGGGAAAGCTTATGCTGTTGGCTTGTGGTAATTGAGCTTGTGTTCCCAGGCAGTAGGCATATGACTCATTTTGCCAAAATCAATATCGTTACACTCATCCTCTGGGAAGTATTCAGCCAGCTGTAAATTTAACCACCCTGACTCAAAGTTAACGAGAAAAGAAGCTTACTAACTTTCAAATCAAACTCTGTGCCTCAGAAACAGGGGCCATCTTGGCAATCCGGGCAAAGGCCTGGCAAGGGTCTGGCCTAAGAGCCAGCTGGGCCTGAATCTGAACATTCCCCATCAGCTGTGGCCCTGTATCAGCCAACAATCCCCTCCAGCCCTGGTACCCTCATCTGCAGACTCAGGACCACAAAAGGTGGTTGTGAGAGTTAGAAATAATGTATGTAGGAGAGCTAAGCCCGACACAAATGATAGGCCCCAGTAAACAGTAGCTGCAGTATTGCAATAATAGTAGTAACAGAAGAAACAGTAGTAGTTGTCATTTCTAAAAATGTGTCTTTTAATAACCTACTTAGATCTGCTCCTTCCTTCCCATTCTTGTTTCATTTTTAAATTAATTTTTAATTGATAAATAATTATATATATATTCTGGGGATACAATGTGATGTTTTGATCTGTATATACATTGTAGAATAATCAAGCTAATTAACATATCTATAACCTCACTAATTTTGTGTGTGTGTGTGTGTGTGTGTGGAGAGGATGTTAAAAGTCTATTCTTTTAGCAGTTATGAAATACACATTAACAGTAGTGACCATGCAGTGCAATAGATCACTAAAACGTATTCCTTCAGTCTAACTGAAACTTTATACCCTTTCATCAACATCTCCACTTTCCCTATCCACCCCTACCCCCAAGTCCCTGGTAACACTTGTCTACTCAGTGCTTCTACGAGATCAACATTTTTAGATTCCACATATAAGTGAGATCATGCAGTATTTGTCTTTCTGTGCCTTCGCTTATCCCACTTAGTGTAATGTCCTCCAGGTTCACCTATGTTGTCAAAAATGACAGAATATTATTCTTTTTTAAGACTGAAGAGTATTCCATTGTGAATATTCACCACATTTTCTTTATCCACTCATCCGCTGATGGACACTGAGGTGGATTCCATATCTTGGCTACTGTGAACAGTGCTGCAATGAACATGGAGTACAGAGATCCCTTCCACACACCAATTTCAATTCCTTTGGAAATATACCCAGTGGTGGGATTGCAGGATCATATGGTAACTCTATTTTTAGTTTTTTGAAGAACCTCCGTACTATTTCCCAAAATAGCTGTACCCATTTACAATGTACAAGGATTCCCTTTTCTCCACATCCTCACCAACACTTGCTATCATTTGTCTTTTTGAAAATAGCCATTCCAACAGGTTTGAGGTGATATTGATATTGTGGTTTTAATTTGCATTTCCCCAATGATTACAGATGTCAAGCATTTTTGCATATATCTGTTGGCCATTCATAGCTCTTCTTTTGAGAAGTCTGTTCCGATCCTTTGCCCATTTTAAAAATCAGGTTATTTGGCTTCTTGCTGTTGAGCTAAGTTCCTCATGTATTTTCAATATTAGCCCCTCATCAGATGTATGATTTGCAAATTTTCTCTCCCAATCCACGGGCTGCCTCTTTGCTCTGTTAACTGTTTCCTCTGCTGTGCAGAAGCTTTTTAGTTTGATGCAATTCTGTTTGCCTATATTTGCTTTTGTTGCCTGTGCTTTAAGTCTTATCCAAAAAATCATTGCCCAGACCAATGTCAGCCACTGCTTTTAATTCTCTGGACAAGACTGAATGTTCCACAATTTAACAAATAATAATAAGAGTTCTCAACTTGCAAACAAGGTATGTCCCAATGGTTTACTAGTAAGCTGGTTTTCCGAAACTCAGAACTCAGCATTCCAACAGCAAACATGACATGACCATATTTAGACTCCAGTCAGTCAATAATGGCAGCCTTACCTAACAAGGGCACCAAACTGTGATGCAGCTGCAACCAAACACACACACATCAAAACATCACCACTGTGCAGTCACGGTCATGAACAGAAAACAATAATTTGGATTAGAAGCCATCTTTCCTTTGTCTAGAGGGCTGGCGTGAGCTTAATCAGATGAGGACGCTGAGCTGTGTTTGCAGAGATGTGAAGGATCTCTAGGCACTTTCCCAAGTGGCAGTTAAGGGCTGGCATGGTGATGTAATAAAGTTTAATAACATTTTATTTAATATCCGTAACTACGGTCAGCTTCTCACTCCAAAGATGTATGGAAAGTGGAAGACAAAACAAGATCCAGGCAGAGGAGAAGCACTTTCAGAGTGAGAGAGGAAGGATATTTGTGGGAACACAGACTGGCCTGGAAAACAGACCCATTCATAAGTTGGTGAGAAAGGGGAGCCAGCGAAGGAATGTTCAGAGAGGTTCGGGAAAGCAGGCTCGTAGACGACGAGGGAAACAGAGCTCAGGAGGAGGAGGAGGCTGCAGGCCCCACCTGTGTGGTGGGAGAAAGGTAGGCAGGTGGCTGCTCACTGGACGAGGAGGCACTTGAATGGCAGCCGCGCGGGACCCCTCATCAGCTCAGACCTCGCTAGGCTGTGGAGCCCCTCTGAGCCTTCACTTCTGGATCAGTGGCAACAATCCCTAGGACTCAAGGAGCATGTACATATAAGTATCAGATGCTTTGTAAATGTGCCCACCAGCTTCCTTCTACTTCCTTCGGGTCTGTGGGCGCCTGAGGGATACCTAATCAAGTCTTCCTGAGCTATGCTAGGGAAACTCCAGCCACAGTGCCAGAAAGCTGACGACAGGAGAAGCCCAGGCCCCTCTGCAGCACTTCTTCCAAGGACCAGCAGGAGCCAGCACCACCTCAAGGGCTTAATACAACAAGAAGCTCCTTCTGTGGCCCCTTCTCCAAAGCCCAGGAACTCCTGGGGCTCTTTGCCATGGTTTTCATTTGGATACTTCTCACTCTTCCCATGCCAAGTGGTCTGAAGTCAGCAGGGCTAGCATTTCTCCCGCTGGAGTGTGGCTGTCCATCACTGGAGAGGCCTCTTTCCCTCAGTGGGCCACTTAATTGGAGGGATAAGTCACCATCAGTCTGAGGCACTCCTTCTTCCCAGAGGCCCAATGTTATCCTCTGCAGGTGGTGAGCTGGTGCCCAGCAGGCTCCCCAGGTGTCAGGTTGAGCAAACTGTTCACAGCAGGGAAACAGACATGGGGAGGGCATGCCACGCCATGCCTCAACAGCAGAAGCTCTACTAGTCACAGGCCAGCACTGGATCCCAGCTCTGTCACCTCTGGCTGGACAGCCTCAAGAAAGTCACTGACCACTCTAAGCCTCAGTTTCTGGGTGCATGAAATAGGGATAAAAACACTCCTCTCATAGGCTTGTGGGGAGACTTAACATGTCACATAAGCAAAGAGTCTACCATCCACTCACTCATTTCAGCTCCACACAGGCCAGGCAGTATGCTGCAAACCAGTGACACACAGCCCAAGGCCTGGCCCACAGCAAGGGCTCAGATAACCTGTCATTCTGTTTCTCCTTGCAGTGTTTCTCTGATGGAAGCCCCAGTCATAGTTTGAAAACAAGGGAGGGACCAGAAGACACGTCTTGGAAAGCATGGAGAAATGGTCACTTATGAGCCCAGTCCCAGAGTGCTGCTTCCTTTCACATACCATGCCTCCCACCAAAAGACACGGGGACACCCAGGGCAGGAGGAGCCAGCCAGGGGCTGGGGAAGCAGAGCTGCAGACAGCAGGCATCTGAAGGAAGAGGGCCATAGGCCTCCCACAG
The DNA here is from genome assembly GCA_963573385.1 of Cacajao melanocephalus. Classification (NCBI taxonomy): domain Eukaryota; kingdom Metazoa; phylum Chordata; class Mammalia; order Primates; family Pitheciidae; genus Cacajao; species Cacajao melanocephalus. Next base: position 80,207 of record CAUYLG010032234.1, read on the forward strand.
CCATGAGTGCCTGGGGCTCTGGAGAAGGTCAAGCCAGGCAGGCTGGGGGTCTCTACACCCACTTGAGAGCCCTAATAAAGGCTATTAGGTGTGGTTCCATCACCAGGAGGAAGGGAAATGTGGAGGAGACACTGGGAGAACCCATGATGGCCCAAGGCTCCTTCCAGTCTGCCCTCAAGACCCACACATGGGACCAAGAGCACATCTTTAAGCCCAGTGAGGGGACCAGCAGGGGCTTCTGGATGATAATCAAATAGTGGCCCCATGTGGGGAAATGGCCCAGGAAGAAGGGCCATCTGGACAACTCAGGAGGAACAAGGGCCTCATGGCCGTGGCGGAAGAAAAGAGAAGCTCTTTGCTGAGGGCCTACCACGCGCCAGGCATTCTGCAAAGCACCCTGAATGCATTATCACAGCCACTCCCTTCCACAGCCCCAGCACCAGGTGGTGTGGTAGAAACAGGTGAAGAGGCCTGGCTCGGGGAGGCAGGAGAGCCAACATCTGCACCCTGTCCATGTGCTCTCTCGCACATTCTGCCTCCAGGATCTGGGAGGTAGGCCCAGGTGGCATGGCACAGATGGCTCAGATGAGCCACTGCACATCAGGAGGGCTGGCCCATGCCAGGAAGGAGGACAGGGTTCCCTGCCCAGCCAGGGCCCCAGGGCCCCAGGGAGAGGAATCTCCTTTGCAGCCAACAAAGGGAAAGGACAGAGGGCCTGCACGCCTCTACAGCTGCAGCTCCAGGGTCAGGCTAGGACACCTGCCTCAGGGCCTGAAGTCTGCAAGAAACACAGGATCGCTTAGAACTGAGCGAGCTCTCCAGGGGATTTTGAGGAGACTGGCTGAGCTGGTGTGTGGGACAGCTGACTCATAAGACAGGCGACACTCAGGGCCCTGGTGGAGTCGGCCAGTGTTTCCTGAGGCCACCTCAGCCTAACATGCCAGAGACATTTTGTTAGGAAGATTACAGACTGAAACAGGAGCACCGAAAATAATTAATCTGTGAGCAGGTTTTATTTAAGTGTTGATTCATGGTTGTTCTATAAGCCAACAGCCTGTCAGAACTATAAATTAACGAGATAAAATGTTGCTGGCCTTCTATATTTCAAGCCAGATATTGACATTTTAGAATCCACAGATTTTTAACTATATTGATTGAGGACACCAGGATAAATGGCCTTGGCGCCAAATTCCCATTAACGACAATGGGTACCAAGTGACTAATTCCCAAAGCGCTGCGGTGAGAACACCCTGCACTGCCTTCTTCTGGCAGGGAGCTCTAATTAGATTGAAATGAAAAAGCCAAATCACCAAGGGCGGAAAAAGGCAGATCCAGTAAAAAGGGAGATCAGACTCAGCAAAGAGAAAGGACAAAAGTCAAAGCAGGACAAAAGCCACAGGGGCTCCATGAGTCCAGTCCAATGGCTAAAGAGAGCACCCACCAAAACCTGGGCTAGGGCTGGAGTGTGCAGAGATGAGGCAGGAGACATGGGGGAGAGGGAGGTGGAGGCCCCCCACCAGCCCTGGCAGCCTCTGATGGGCTCCACTGCCTAGGTAGGAAGACCTGGGAAGGACCAGCTCAGCTCATCCCACCCACACAAGCACTGGGCAGCTGCTCCATGCCAGCCCTGGCCAGAGGATGGAGACACAAAAACCACTAGGACAGGCCCCCCATCCTCATGGAGCTCCCAGGCTAGCCAAGGAGAGCAGGAGAGGCCCTGTCTGAATGTGGGGAGCTTCCCCAGGAGTGAGGTCCAAACCCCTCAACCATTCTGTCCCAGAAGCCCACCACAGTCTCCACTGTGGCCGCAGCACCAAGTCCAGCACGCAGTGGGTGCACAATAAGTAACTGCAGAGTAAATGAAACTGGGCCTTCAGCAGATGAACCCAGTGGTGAGCACCATTCCTAGCAGAGGGATGGAGTGAAGGAGTCCTCAATCACCTCCCCCATTGGAGGTAATGCCCTGGGGGCAGGGCCATGCTTTTCTTTACCTACCCAACACACCATAGCTAGAGGGGCATGTTGGGCCTGGGCCCAAACAAGCTGTTCTCTGAATGCAGTCCTTTCACCAACTGGCAGGCAAGGCATTCTATCTCCGGCTCCTCCAACTCTCCACCGGGGGCTGCATATCACACAGGAGCAGCAGGAGCTGCCAGGGAGGCCTACCCAAAGCACGGAAGAGCCCTGATTCTTGCCTACTCCAAACTCAGCAACAGCCTCGAGCCGCCACCTGCTATGGCGGTCCCCGACTCATCAGGCAGGAGGACCCTCTTTGAATGTATAAAAATTTCAGAACCCCTGTCAAGACACACCCACTCCCACCCACCCACACACACAATTGCATGCATTTGTTTCACATCTGTTGATTCAGAGAATAACGACTAAGGGCCACTATGAACCCATCAATGCCATCAAATGAACTTGATTTGAGTAACCCGATAGTGTGAGTGAGCTCCGTTTCTCCTCTGTGAGCAGTGTTTTCATTTGGACACTTCTCATGTGCTCATGTGACCCACAGGCTGGGGGTTCGCCTCCTGCACTCCTCAGACTCATCTCCCCTGGCCCATGAATCCCATATTACACCCTGCTTTGGTTTCCATGCATACGACATAGAATCCTGTTCCTGTGACGACTCTGTCCTTGTTCCATCTGCAAGAACCTACTTTCCTCCTCATCAACCATACCTCCTCCATCCTAATTCTCTGGCCACCTAATTCATGGCTCAGCTTGGTTTCACTTCCTCCAGGAAGTCTTCTTTGATTTTCCAAGCTAGATGTTCTTGCAATTCCTGTATTGCTCCATCACTGCAATTTGGGATTGTCTCTGCATTTCTATCTTCCCCAGCAGACATAAGTTTCTCCAGGGTAGGCACTGGGTCTTGTTCAGCTCTGTCTCCCTTATACCAAGCACATCTTATGGTACACGCAGACAACAGAATGTAACAGGCAGCAGGCTTGGGGACTGGCAGACTGTGCATCCTGGCTCTGCCACTTACTGGTTTGTGCCCCTGGCCAGTGTGTGTACAGCTGCTTCTGATGGCGCCTGTCTCAAAGGGTGAGTGGGGCCTAAATGAGATGCTGTACAGAGGCTGAGGAAGAATGTCCTGCACACAGTGGGTGCTCAGTAAGAAGTACTCCATCATCAGCCCAGTCATCACCATCATCAAGTGGCATCAAACTCCCTGAGTCTGGCCACTCCACAAGGGGTTAGTCTGTCTCTACAAAGAAAAGAGAGGAAGGAGCTAGACCTGGGAGTCAGATGGCACAGCAAAGAAGAAGATCAGCAAAAAAAAAAAAAAAAAAAAGAAGATCAGCAAGACCAGGGAAGGGCTTCGTGAGAAGAAAACACCACACACATGGCACAGAGGGAAGGGCATGGGATCTGCAGTTGCACAGACATGGCCTCAAACCCCTACTGGCCATGCACCACTGGGAGGCACTGAGCAAGCTGCTTCAGTCCTCTAAGCCTCAGTCTCCTCGCCTTTAAAATGGAAATAATCACTGCTGGCAACTGCAGTGAGGATTAGACAGGCTGTGTGTAAAGCCTATGGCACCTGGCAGGGGCCCTGTGGCCACCAGTATTGTCCCCTCCCCTACTGAGCATGCATGGGAGTCAAAGGAGCTGCAAGGCCACCCACACTCAAGGTGGAAATAAACCACCTTCTGCATCTTCCCTTTGTGTCTCCTCAGGGATGCTGGGCATAAGCAGCAGGGTTTGGACCAGCAAGCTATCATCTCCTTCTTGCCAGACCCTGGAAGAGGCAGGCCCCAGAGCCACCACTGTGGGACCAGGCAGGCAAGACGCTGGCCTGGGGGCTCAAGGGAAGCCCCAGGGACTGGTGTGAAGTCTGGCCTCTCCCTGGGCTCCTGGCAGTGGAGCCCAGCAGAAACGGAACCGAGGAGGAGCTCTGGGGAGGAGGTCGTGTGGTGCTAAAAGAAGCTGGATCCTGCTCATGAGGAGGGATAAAAAATTCTTTAAAAGGAAAGAAAAAAAAAAAAAACAGAAAAAGACAGAGAGACGAGAAAGAGAAATAGAAAGAGAAAGAGAGAAAGGAAAGGAAGAGGTGAAAAAAGAAAAGAAAAGAAAGAGAGGAAGGAGCTAGACCTGGGAGTCAGATGGCACAGGTGTGAATCCCAGCTCCACCACTCCCTGGCTGTCCTCACTGGAAACCCCGGACAGGGCTCACGTGGGGGGCGTGGCTGCAATGGGTGCTGACAGTGTCTGCTGCACAGGAGCGCTCAATGAGGAAAGTTCCTTCCACTGACTTCTCTCTCCTTCTTGCCCTGCTTGTCAAGAGCCCCCTCAGGATTTACCCAGCACAAATCCATCTTCCCCAAGTGCCTTTTCAGTGTGGGCATTAAAGCAGAACTCGTTTGAAGACTTTCCTTATGAGCTGGAATCATTTCTCACAGCCTTTCAACGATAATGAGTTGACAGGAATTCTAAACTGATTCCAACCAAAGGACACAGTAATAAAGTTAAATCTATTTCGGCACAAATTGCATGTCAGAAGTAGATTAAAAAGCCACCTCTTTATCCAGCCCCATGGCTTGGGGCTGAGACAACCTTGGGGCTCTGTCCTCTGCATTGGCTGGCAGAGGCCCACCCTCTGTGGGGAGTCACAGTTCTAAACAGTCTGGAAACCCTATCACCAAGCGTGAGCCCACCCTGAGGCCCCCTCCCTCTGCCACGCAACCACATACAGCTGGTGGCTGCGTGCCCACCAGAGAACCTTCTCCAACGAGAGAGCTGTCAGCTCTCCTCAGGGTAGCAATAGAAGAAACTCACCTGTTTCAAGATCTGTTAGATGCAGGGCGAAGTCAAAGCCACCGCTGAGGATGCGCCGGCCACAGGGAGACCAGCGGGCGGCCCGCACTGCCTCTGTGTGCAGGGAGTAGGTCTGCAGGCAGTACCCGGAGTCCACGGCGTTCCATACCTGCAGGCAAACACAGACAGCACCAGGAGTCACAACAAGGGCCTGGTCTCCAGCGCTCAGCTTGACTCCTCTGTAGAGAGAAAAAGGTCTCGGTGGAATTAGATTCCCATTATTTTACCGCCAAATCTATATCTAGATGTTAAACTTTTCACTGCAGAAATGTAAAAGCTTGGGATTGGTAAGTTGGAAGGATCGTTTCCCCAGATTTTTTCTGGGGTTGAGAAAACAGCATTCTGGCTGGGTACGGCAGCTCACACCTGTAGTCCCAGCACTTTGGGAGGCCAAGGTGGGTAGACTGCTTGTGTTCAGGAGTTTGAGACCAGCCCAGGCAACATGGTGAAAACCTGTCTCTACAAAAAATTAGTTGGGTGTAGTGGTGCATGCCTGTAGTCCCAACTATTCAGGAGGCTGAGGCAGGAGAACTGCTTGAGCCCAGGGGGCAGAGGTTGCAGTGAACCATGATTGCACCATTGCACTCCAAGCTGGGTGACATAGCGAGACCATCTCAAAAGAAAAGAAAACAGCATTCCTGTGTCTGCCAGTCACTGACCCAGCCCTTCACACCTGCTTCATCCCTGCAGCCAAGAGGGAGTCCTGCGCCCTCATCATTCACAGCCCTATCCCAGGCTCACCTGCAACCCTGGCATCTGTCCTGCCATGGACCCTGCCTAAGGCTCCACATATTCATGGGTTCTGCTATAAGACTAAGATCCAAAAAGGAGCCTGCCACACTCGTATTTACGACCAAAGTGCAAATATCTGCCTTAGAGGCAGCTGTCCTTTTGTTGGGGGAGAGAAGGTACTGTCCTTCCTTCCCACCCTGGCCTTCCATGAGGGCATGAGGCTCAGGGAGAAAACCCTGTTACCCTCAATGACTTCTGAAAAATGATCTAAGATATCAAGTATAAAACTCCACACTCCCAGAGCCAGGGCTACACCATGCGAGAGCCCCTGAGCTTAGCTTTCCACCAGCCCTCCCAGCAAATGCCCCCAAACACACCGTGCAGGCCACGGAACAGCCAGAGAGTTCGGAATGTGGCAGGGTAGGCCCAGGGCCTGACATACAGAGGTACTCAGCAACGTCAGTACCCTACCTTCCTGTCACTGCAGGATGAGGGTGACGCTCTCACCTACCACCCAGGTAACTCAGAGACTGAACCCAAGAAGCAGAAGAGCACCTGCAGTCAGCACGTGGGAGTCAGAACTAAGTGCCTCCCCCCGGGTACTGCTGCTTGCGGGTCACAGGCCTTGGCAGAGTGGCTTTGCCTCTCTGGCCTTAGTCCCCTCTGCGCTGAAGTGGGGGATAAGAAGAGGGCGACCCCAAAGGCAGTGGTGAAGGCTGAGGAGGTAATGCCTGCACAGCACACAGCACAGTGGCTGGCACATAGCTGGATTCCCAGACCTGTTCCATTAGGAAAGCCAAGCTCCATTTCCTTTAATAAGAGAAAAACCCAAACAGAGTACACCCGTGCACTTCTACAAACCTGATCCCAGGCATAACCTTCTCATTAGAGACGAGAAAATTCAAGCTGCCAAGTCCTGAGGTTATCAGAATGCAAAGGATCAGAGCTCTGAAACCTGGTTTCCTGGGATTATGTAAATGTCTACATTTAAGAAAACAAAAGGTCAAGAGTAGCCTTCAAAAAATGTGAAAAGAGCTCAGTTCCTTTCTTCCTCACTAAGGGTCAATAGCTAGGGTCTCAAAGTGAAAAATCGAGAAACAGCAGTATTTACATTTAGAAACATGAACAGAAATAACGAAGACACAGCCAGAAGACTTCAAAGTGGCTCAAGAATTCATGGGAGGGAGATGGGGCACAGGTAACTGCTGTTATCCAAAAATATGTATGAATATGAGTTTAATTTTATTTAAACAGTAAAATAAACTAGATCTACAGGATTCACATGGTTAAACAGTAAAAAAGATAATATTAAGTAGGTAAGTCAAATTGCATATGCAAAGTACAATGCCACTGAAGTTTTTAAAATACATGAAACACCACCTCGTACCCATTAGGATGGTTGCTATCAAAAAGCAGAAAATACCAAGCATTGACAAGGATATGGAAAAACTGGAACCCTTGTGCACTGCTGGTGGGAATGTGCAATGGCGCAGCCACTGTGAAAAACAGCATGGTGGCTCCTCAAAGAATGAAATCTAGAATTTCGACATGATCCAGTCATTCCACTTCTGGGTAAATGCCCAAAAAACTGAAACTAGGGTCTCAAAGAGATACTGTACATCCATGTTCAGAGCAGCATTATTAACAATAGCCAAAAGAGGGGAGCAATCCAAGTGTCTATGGACAGATGAATGAATTTTAAAAATGTGTTCTATCCATGCAGTGGAATAGTATTCAGCCTTAGAATGGAAAGAAACCTTGGCAATTGCTGCAACATGGATGAAACTTGAAGATACTATGCTAAGTAAAATAAGCCAGCCACATAAGAACAAAGACTATATAACCGCACTTATATGACATACCCAGAGTAGTAAAAATCATAGAGATAGATAGAAAGTAGAATGGTGGTTGCCAGGGCTGGGGGAGGGTGAATGGAGAGCTGTTTAAAGGGGACAGAGTTTCAGTTTTCCAAGATAAAGAGTTCTGTGGACAGATGAAGTGCGGGCTGCACAACACTGTGAATGTGCCGAATGCCACTGTACTGTATGCTTTATCATGGTGTAGACGGTCAATTTTATGTTGTGTATTCTGACACAGTTTTTAAAAATACATTCATACAAAAAACTATCGCATTTATTTGTGCATTTGTAGACTATAAAAAAATGCATGAGGATGGTCAATCACTCTTGGGAAGGGAGAGGGGGCAGGGCTGGAGGAAAGAGCTATGAACACTAAGCAGCAGCTCTTCCAAAGGGAGGGTAGAGCAGGTGGGGAGAGCATATACGGTAGAGGAGATAAGATGGCGAGGAGAGATGAGATGGGGAGGGAGGATGGGATGGGGAGGGGAGATGGGATGGGGAGGGGAGATGAGATGGGGAAGGGAGATGAGATGGAGAGGGGAGATGAGATGGGGAGGAGAGGGGACATGAGATGGGGAGGAGAGGGGAGATGAGATGGAGAGGGGAGATGAGATGGGGAAGGGAGATGAGATGGAGAGGGGAGATGAGATGGGGAGGGGAGATGAGATGCAGAAGGGAGATGGGATGAGGAGAGCAGATGAGATGGGGAGGGGAGATGAGATGGGGAGGGGAGATGAGATGGAGAGGGGAGATGAGATGGGGAAGGGAGATGAGATCGGGAGGGGAGATGAGATGGGGAGGGGAGATGAGATGGGGAGGGGAGATGAGACGGGGAGG